>APFE030433465.1:0-13739 GCA_000404065.3 Pinus taeda | reverse complement strand
GACCCAGCTGGAGGAGATTTGCAGTGTCAAGCCTTAAGTGGTTGTAATTCTTCTCTCTTTTCTATTGAATGATAAGCGACTGTTATTATGGTTCCATTCATGTGTTCTACTGGTAATATTTGAATTATATCCTGCTTGACTGATATATAACTGTACGATTTCGGATTTTACGCTTGTTTTTGGGTTGTTCTTCATTTTTGCAGGTGTCCATGCGTGGAGCGCAAGGATAGTAACCGGCCAGAGCTAGAGGACAGGAGCGACACTTCTCCCACAGCAAACAGCGTTGGATCCCAAGTTGGTCTCCCTGATCGACTTCTAAATTGTACAGTTAGGAACTTGCATGAAGCGTGAATGATTGTTGCTAGACCCCTGTGGGGCTAGTGGGATCACCTCTGTCCGCAGAGGGGATTTACCTCCGCAACACTTATGAATTCCTCACAATCTCCTCCTCTTCTTCCATCTACACCTACAATGGAGCAACAGTCTGACCCTTATATCAGTGGGAAAATATACCCTCAATAGCCCAACCCTCTTTATGTTGGGTACCCTCCATCTGGATCGCAATTGCCTCCATCATCCCCTCCTCCCATGGAAAGGAGGAAACTTGTTTTTGGTATACCTAAATATGGTAATCCGCATAGTTATAGTCCTCCTTATCTTGGAATGGCATATAGTGTTTGATAACCTACTTTTCCCGTTCAACTTAGTTCATATTGGGATCAATTATTGAATCCTTAAATTGTATCGCCTTCATCACAAATTCCTACCTATCCATCAATACCTCAACAAACTTAGATACAAGTGAGCCATCCTTTACAACCTATTCCAACGGTGTCTGGCTCCCCGCATATCCCAATTACTCAAACTGTACCAGGCCTCTCGCCTTCTCAATCACTTGCACAAGGTACTCCTTAGGTTTCGATAAGTCAAATTCTTCAAACGTTGGCACAGTCTCAGTCGAACCCATACCAGGGGAAAATGTAAACCCCTATAGGGAAATAATATGGATCACATCAAGTTCCTTTTCAAGGCCAGCAAATCCAAACCCAACCATTCCAACAACTTTATTGCCATCCTAGGGCTGGGCAACAAACTCACTTGATTGTTGGTTATTAGAACCCTCCATATTCTAGTAACCAGGTTCCTTATTATCATAACCCTCCTTATCTAGGAATGCAAGTGCATGTTTCCTTGGCTATCCCTTCATATCCAGGTCATCGCCTCTATACTTTAATAGGAAACTACCTTTTGTGGCTACTCTTGAATTGCCATATTTAACTCGACTTACTAATGACCCCATTGCTCATTCACCATGGTGGTAGATTATTCCCACTAAGTTTCCTTTTGATATCCAAAATTTCAATGGGAACCCTAGAGAAGACCCGTCAACACATGTTATGACATATCATCTAGGGTGTTCATCCAATTCACTTACTTAATGATGATTCCATTCGAATTAGTCTTTTCCAACAAATGCTTACAGGTACCACAACTAAATGGTATATTGAGTGACCTCGAGGGTTGTTTCACGACTTCAACACTTTAGCCACTATCTTTCTCATAGTTTCCCAGTTGCCCATCAGATGTGAAACTGGAACGAAACTATTGAATAATTTTAAACAATCACTCTATTCACATTTCAGATCACATTCATGAGTGGAGGCATTGTCGCCAGTTGGTCAAAAATTATGTTCCCAATCAGTTGTTAGTGGAATGGTTTGTCAAATCTATGTTAGCTCCCATTAAAAAATATGTGGCCAAAGGTGGAGTCATGACCAAAGAGAAAGTTATTGCTTGTGCTCAATATTTAAATCTAGTCTATACCCAATCGAGCATGCTCTATGATAAGGTAACAAACACTTTGAGACCTTAAAACATTGTTCCTCCTCCACTTGGTAAATAATCTCATGTTTTCGATGGAATTATAGTTTATGTCAGTTCACAGTCTGTGAGTAAACCATATGATATTTCTTTTACCGCTCATGCACAAAACCCTCCATCTCATCCTCCTTCGGCTTCTACTTCCAAGATAAATATCGTCTCATTTGATAAAGGAAAGTATCAACAAAAACCTAGAATCAAGAAGAAAGGTAAAGGTAAGAAAAAAATTATTCCTCGTTGCAAGATAAGCAAACAAATTCATCTTCTGATGAGAAACGAAAGCCTTGATACCCATGCTTGATTTGTAATGAGGATCACTTTACACGTTAATTTCTGCACCACGCTGAAGTGAATCATTTTCTTAAATCTTCCACTTCTCCCACTATGTTGACTGACCCATTTCCCAATTAGGAGACTCATATGGTTTCCTTGGATGCCTCTTCCTCTAACACGGTTTTGATGCTTTCCTCCTCAAAGCTGAAATATTTTGTCATGGTGGCCACTTGGAATAATGACTATGGTAATGTGAATCCACCAAATTGTCAAGCTACTGATCAAACTGCCAATTCGACACCACCTTCATTTGATCTTGTTCCACCTCTGGTTCCCATGGAATTGACTATCAAGCCTCCGAAGGGTGTTATCCATAAGTCTACTTTCAACCCCCATTTGAGAGCCACTCAAAATTACAATGTAGTCGAAGACTTGGCTTAGTATCCATCAGCTATGTCGACACTTGAGGTGTTGCAAAACTACCCCACCCAAAACAAGGCCTTGTTATCATCTATTGAATGTATGGATCCTTTGGATTCCAACCTAGTGGTTTACTTTCATGAAAACTATACCCCTTGACTTCCAACTTAGTTAGATTTTAAGATTTAGGTCGTTGTCCATGGTAAGAATATTCATCGTTCTATTATGAACGAGGGAGCCTCGACCTGCATCATGTCCTTTTCTTATTGGAAGGCTATTGATTCACCTCAACTAAGTCAATCGACCACCATAATAAAATCCTTTAATGGAAGGACATACAAACCTTATGGGGTTTTCAATTCCCTCCAAGTGGAACTAGGGGGCAAAGCCATCTCCATTGAAGTAGAAGTTATCAATGGATCTCTGGATTATAATCTTCTACAGGGACATACATGGGTTTATGCTACAGCTTCCGTCATTTCAACTTACTTCTGAATGATCGTCTTTCCTCATAAATGGGAGATCATGGCAATAGATCAAATCACCTTTTTCGCCCTTGATTCCAATGTTACTTGAAGTGTCCCTCTTGTAGGGGAAGCCCGACACTCCTATTAGCATGTTGGAGTTGGTTTATTGAAGGATTCATCTCTTATAGGAACCTTTTCTCTCCCTTCCCCTCTCCTTCCCAGCGCCTCCCCTTCCGTTCCTTATATCAATGTGATATCATCCTCTACAATTCTGGTCGATCGATGGATTGTACCTAATGAAACCGACATCAAATATTTTGGCGACTAAATGCCGCTTAGCCCCGTTGAGAAAGATTACGAAGCCATCTACTCAGCTTGTGTGACCCATACTTTTTCTTCGATCAATTGGGTAAATCGATAACTGGATTATGGCACACCCTCTAATCCTTTCTTGCGTACATTCTCTACAGAGGAAAGCATCATGGAGATCATGATGCTAGATGATGCGTTGTGGAATGAACATCATCATCATTCCTCCTTCCTAGATACCATTTAAGATAATCTTAGTGGTGTACACCTACCTAATTTTTTCAAATCCTTTACGAAATTCTAGGAAATCATTGACTTTCTTGTGCCTTCCTCCGTCATTCAGCTACAAAGACTCCAAGGGAAAGATAACTTCCTAAGGAGGTTCTTCCCTAATTATACTAAACTAACCAAAGGATTTACTCACTTACTGAAAAATAGTATTCCCTCCCATTGGGATGACGTTGCACAGAAAGAGTTTGATGCCTTGAAAGATCTATTGGTTTGGGCATCTCTCTTATATCCCCATGACTATCAACGTGACTATTTCTTGTACCTTGCTTCCACAATCTCTTCTATAGCTATGGTGTTGGTCCAAGAAGACAATATGGGACTAGATCTCCCATTTATTATCTAACTCGGAACCTCAAATATACCAAGATTCGGTATACTCATGTGGAAAAGTTAGCTTTGGTGTCCATTCAAGTCGTCCAGAGCTTTCGCCATTATATCTTGCTTCACAAAACTACGGTCATTTCGGATTGCAATCCTATGACATACATATTTTCACGTCAATTGTTGGGGGGGAATACTCCAAGTGGATCATTATTCTCCAAGGGTTCGTCCTGGAATTCATCAAATCCAAGTCGAAGAAATCCTTAGTTTTTGCTGAGCTAATGTGCGATCTCCCTTCCCTTGATGTTGAATCTACATCTGAAGATTCCATCCCAGACGAGTCATTGTTTCTAATCTCGTCATCTGACCCATGGTGTGGATAGTTTTTGATCTATCTCTACACTTGAACTTTCGCACCTAATACCTCTCGCTCAGAGCAGCGACGTATCCGGTACCAAGCCCGAAACTACATGATTATCGGCGACACCCTTTATCATCATGGTATCGATACGATTTTACGTAGGTGCCTCACTCTCGAGAAGTCCGATAAAGTCTTGAATGAATGCCACTTGGGGCATGCAACAGACATTTATTTGGTTACACTACTACGCAAAATATTGTACGTACCGATTACTTTTGGTCAACCATTTCCCGCAATTGTATCCTCGTAGTCCAGAAATGTCTTGCATGCCAGATCTATGATCGAAAATTTTGCACTCTACCTATTCCACTGCATCCCTGTGTCATCGTTGGTACCTTTGTAAAATGGGGTATCAACTTTATGACATGTAACCCTCATTCAAACAGGGGGAATGACTATATTATTGTTGTTGTTGACTACTTTACCAAGTGGGCCGAAGCGATGCCTACATTCAATAACACCAGTGAAACGAATGCTTACTTTTTCTTCAACCATGTGATTGTTAGGAAATAGTAACAGATCACGGGAAGCACTTTCGGAATCATATGATGACAAAATTAGCTATCAAATTGGGACTTTCGCATGAAAATTCCACTCACTATTATCCTCAGGCTAATGGACAAGTTGAGGCAATCAACAAAGGTCTTAAGACTATGCTTCAACATATGATAGGGGACCTAAAATCAGATTGGCACTTGCTTCTATTTGTTGCCTTGTGGGCATACCGAACCTCATTTAGGATTGCTACCGGAATCACACCCTTTCAGTTGGTGTATCGTTTGGAAGCGATCCTCCCCATCAAATGCGAAATTCCATCGCTAAAACTAACTATCGAATTTCTTCTTGCTACTTCCACAGAGGAGGAGCATCTTTTACATCTAACTCATTTGGATGAAACCCGACGCGATGCCAAGTTAGCCAATGAAGCCCATAAAATATGCATCAAAGTGCAACATGACAAAATTGTCAAGCCTAGAGTCTTCTCAGAAGGAGATCTGGTTCTCTTATATGATCAAGAGGCCAACAAGTTTTCTCGAGGAAAGTTCCAGCCTATGTGGATGGGCGCATACATTGTCAAGCGTGTCCTTGCAAAAGGGGATTATGAGTTAGTAGACCTCGATGGAGTTCCACTGGCACAACCTAAAAAAGGGTTGTACCTCAAAAACTACTATTATTGATCCCATGTATAGTACATTGTGTACATGTTGTCTATAGGTGTGTTGAGTGTGTTTGCAGTGTGTTTTTAAGAGTTTCCCATGGTTTTTGTTGATTCTATTTACTTTTAGATTGCAGATTTCAACCTATCTCGAACCATATATTGTTTGTGATGATGGTGATAGTCGTAGTACTCAAAACCTATCCTCTGCAACAAGGGTTATCTTTTCTCCAAATGGCGAGCTAGTGAGTATGCAAGGGATTTTCATTGGTCGCTCTACTAACAACATCGTTGAGTATATTGTAGTGGTTGAGCTACTATCTGATGTTATTTCTCATGGTATCTGGTGTATAGTCATCAGGCTTGACTCACATCTCGTAGTACTACAACTCGCTAATATCTATTCAATGAGAAATCCCACCATCCTTCGCATGGTTTTGAGAGTGCGTCTTCTAGAAAGACATTTCAATTTCATACAATATGAACATATTTCTAGAAATGTGAACATATTTCTAGAAATGTGAACAGATTAGCAGATGCCCTAGATAATTTTGTTTTAGATCGACATTTGCAATGAATGTAAATAATTTTCAATTCACATCACATCATATTGAAAGCAGAATAGGAACTAGGAAACCTGGAAAAAGAAAAAAATAATTATAAATAATTATAAAATATTGAGAAGATATTTCGGTGTAAATCACATCATTTCATTTTTCGACATGTTTTCGACCAACGGGTGTGGTTTCATCGTCAGGACAAGTTGAAGAACTAGACCATGGCAGCAGTTTAAATAGAAAGAGCATATCATCCAACAGCTATATTTGACCAGGAAACGGCTATATTTGACTAGGAAATTGCATTGGCCCAAGGGATAGGGATAGGGAAATTAATTCAAAAGTTAGTTTCGTTAAATATATTACTATAATTAATTAAATTTAACTGTTTATATTTAATGAGAATAAACTAATAATAGATTTATTATTATTATTAAAGATATATAAAAAATACAAACTAATATTATTAAATAAATTAAAATAGGTTATTAAGGGTTAACCTACCTAATTAGTTAGATAAAATTATTTTAAAGTTATTAGTTAAATAAATTTTAATTCATTTATCCTAAAGTTATAATGGGATCTTCATTTTTAATTTCCTTCATTAAGGTGAAACTAATTAACTATTACACTATACTAATAAATAACTAAGTCTTAATTTAAATTGTATAACAATATCTAAAAGTATAAAAAATAGTAGATTTATAATCAATGTTAAAGCTAATATAAATTAGCAAATTAATCATATTAATATAATGAAATACTAGAAGATAAAAATGTTTTAATAAGGGGTTAACTTAGGTTAGTTAGGAAAGTTGAACAAAAAAACCTAAACATAATGGAAAAGGGGCAATTTTCTAGTCGACCTGTTTCAAACCAACTAGTGTTAGTTCAAATCCAACTAGTGTTAGTTCATCTTTAAGGACAAAATGAGGAACCAGATCTAAATATCAAATAAATAGGAACCAGATTTAAGTTCATCATATATAATTAAATAGATTGTTTATGAAGGAATTCATGAGGTCTACCGCGTATCCATATGAGTTCTATATAATCAAGATTATCTTGGTGACTCAAAAAATCGATAATAATATTAAAAATTCCTTATAATAATATAAAAAAAACTATGTTATAATAAAAAAACTTACTAATAAAAAATTTCTAATAATATTTTGTTTTGAGATTAAGATTAAGGAAGATTAATTTATTATGAAAACATCAATTTGAAAGCAACCGAAAAACAAAATGTTGACGCATAAGTAGGAATCCAAATTTCAACCTTAGTCAACGTTGATGCACAGTTTGCATTGTACGGTTTGTAGGGAGAGCAACCATTCCACGTGACAGAGGATGAGACATGGTCGACACGGGGGGCTGATTGCTCTTAGATTTTTCCAACCCTTTCATGACCATGCCGACCAATGAGAAATTAATGAATCTGTTGCCCGTTGTAAATTGTTTTCCTGTTTAAGAGGCGTTTTGACAGCACAGTGACAGCCTGGTCTGCATCCATCGAATGTACAGAAGTATCAATGGACTGATACATTGTCGCCATATGGTTCGATGTGACATACAATCGATTTTGGCACGCTCTGTCGTTGTAATAGATGTTGCTGGAAATTAATAAAATTGCAATAGCAATGTATTTGAATCTGCCATCCATCGAAATGATGGTGTATCAGCAGTGACACGTTGTGGCTTGCCATATCGATGTATTGGAGTCAGGACTGGAATTTCAAATCCCTTCTGTGTTCCAAATGAGAATTTCATGACTTTTTTGCATTTTAAATGTTTTTTACTTTACATTTTATGTTAATAAATAAACGGCTTTTCATGCTCGTAAATTAAAAGAGTAGCATTGGATCTTGCAGCGTTTAATTCTTGTATGTACTAATCAAGCCATAATTTTATGTTTGTTCATAAAGTTTCATGATAGAATCATATAGTCTTCAAATCTTCTCTGCTCTTTAAATGAGAATTTCATGACGTTTTTGCATTTTATATGCTTTTCACTTTACGGTTTACATCAATAAACCATTTTTCATGCTAATAAATTAAACTAGTAGAATTGGATCTTGCAGCATTTAATTCTTCTATGTACTAATCAAACCATAATTCTATGTTTGTTCATAAAGTTTTATGGTAGAATCATATAGTTTACACATATAGTTGTCAATACATTTGTAATGATGCTAGTGAGCAGTGTTCAACATCCACAACCTGAAAAAAGCATGGTTATCCAAGCCTCACAATGTGAGTATAATACTAGTGGGTTGTATGCTATTGAATATTTAGTGGAATTATCCCAATTTATTAAAAGTAACAACTACCAACTTTAATTCTTGCTTAACACAACATTCCTTAAACTAAATTACCAAAGTTGTGCTTATAATTGCAAATTTCCACACTTCACACAAATATATCCATCTCTGACAAAAATAAATGGTTGAAATATCAATAGGTGATCCCCAATCTGGACAATCTTCAAGCAACAGAATACTTGAAAACAAATATGGACAACGTTAGACCTTTAGTAGACCATTCAACTATAAATCTTCACCATTCAAGCAAGAGGATCCAACGATTACAAATAGTTATGGTAAATCTATCTTTGGGTTGACAATTCAATGATCCCAAACATTGCTAGAATAATAATTTAGGGTTTGCTTTTTTAAACAGATCAAGACCAAAGTTAATTCATAAATGACCTCCAGCATACACAGATCCTTGTAATGCCTATACAAACCCAGATTGAAGTGATTTTCCTCATAAACTTAAAAAAAAGGAAGGGAAAATTCTAATCATGAACCTTTTTCATTCTTCTAAAGAGGCTCAAAAAAATCTAATCACTGACCTTTTTCATTCTTCTAAAGACGCTCAGAAAATTCTAATCACGGATCTTTTCCATTTTTCTGTAATATTTTATGTAGTTTTGTGGCAACACATATGCAACAATGTGTAGAGGACAAAAAGTTCAAACATTTGTCAACGTGAAAACACTATTTTTAACATATTCCGATCTATAGGCATATTATATATGAAAGTTCCCAATCTTCCTTCACTAACAGACTGGAATTCTAGTTTTTTACAATTTTTAGATCCAAAAAAATAGGATCCATTTGACTAAAATTAAAAAGAAATATTTGTTTTTCATTTTTTAACTTAATTAAATAAAAATAAAAATACAACGGACACAAGTTAGTTTTCAAACTAGTTTTATTATAATTTCCAGATCCAAAAAAATAAGATCTTCCTTATTAAAAATAGAAAACAAATATTTGCTTTTCTTTTTTTGAACAACACACACCAGTTAATTTTCAATCATCTGAATTTCAGCTGAAGAATTCATTTATTTTTGTTCACCTCACTACCATACTCAAACAAATCTAACATTCTAGAAGTTAACAAAAAAAATAAAAAAATTTAACGATACCATGCATCATTGCACGTGGATAAAAATAGTGGAATTGTAGGCTATCATATTTATAGTCCAAATTTATAGTGGCACTATTTAAACAATGAAAACCATGCAAATGTAGTATAAATAAAACATCTAGTGGGATTTTTCCAAACTATAGTGTATTTCATTGAAAGTCAAACTTCTAGAGAAAAAGTACAAAAAATCAATAATAATTAATAAATTAGAACAGCAATTATACATTCATTAAAGTCAATAATTCTATATTGAATAGCAGCTACAAAAAAAAAAATAAAAAAAAAAAAAAAATTATGAATATCTTAATACAAAGATTCTTTGTTAAACATAACCTAGAAGAACTTTCAAATCTCAATAATCCTTCTTGACTTTGTATCTGTCCATACCTCATATACTGCATGCCAATCAACATTAGATGATTTAGGTCCATTCAAAGGTATTCTCATTAAAGCATCCAGAGTATGCAACCCTAGCCTTGATTTTTTTATGTCCTTGGTGATGTTTTTCTTAGAAAATCCCCTTTCCCAGTCTACACCTTATATACTACATGCCAGTCAACATTAGATGATTCAGTCCATTCAAAGGTATTCTCATTAAAGAATCCATAGCATCCAACCCTAGCCTTAATTTTTTGATGTCTTTGATGATGTTTTTCTTAGAAAATCTCATTTCCCAATCTACTGTAATTGCAAGAATAGTGAGCATGGCTTGACATTATTTCATCATATTATGATAAGTTTTGTGCCACTGTTTTGTGGTACAAAAGAGTTTCCATGCTTCTTTCATAGAAAAACCCTCGCAAGCCAGATTTAATGAATCAACAAAAGGGTGCAACTCTCTTTTACAAGCTTTAACATCAAATAAAATTACAAATCCAACATCACTTGATATGGTATGTTGCAAATGTTGAAAAAAAATTTAAAGCCAACGCTCTGAATTTTTCTCACGCTTACGACACTCTTCTGGATAATAACAAGGGATAAACAATTTTGGTACATTAAAAAGATGAAGGTATGGAAATATTTCATTTAAAGAGTCTATGAGAGTCCCTATATAACCTTTTGTGAGTTGCAGACAACTCTCTTGTGTACCTTCAATACAAGGTTTCCTAAATTGTTTCCTTGCTTCACTGGATTCAATATCCATCGTTGAGATAGAGATTATCATAATTCATGTCTATCTACCACTATCCCTTCATCTTTAATATCAATGTATCCATTTTGAGAATCACTTAAAATTTTGAAAGATAAATTGTGCCTTTTGCAAATGTCTTCTCAAAAACTATCTAGATGATGTACTTATAGTTACTTCAAGAGTCAACCCAATAGTTGTAATGTCTACATTTTCTTCTTGAAAAGTCATGTTCAACTAGTTCAATTCCCCTAGCACATCAACAAGCATATGTAAAAAATATTGGATAGAATATATCTATGTCTTATCATAAGCTTTACAAGCCTTATAATAACTTCTCGCCCCTCCCTCCCCCCAATAACCATCTCACTAAATGTATTTTTAGAACATCAAGAATATGAATTTGCATGACTCTAAGCAAATCATTAAGCTCGTTATTTCTCTTTGGGGAGTTTTGAACCCATGAATACACTTTGTTTGCAATTTTTTCAACATATAATAAATCAAGTATTTTCTTAGAAGCATTTGCTGCTTCTAAAGACTCAGGATGAGCCACACAATGAACTGTAATAAGGTTTGGATTGTTCTTTTTCAAAAATGAAACAAGGCCATTTTCATGTTCAATCATTGTTGAAGCCTTGTCTGTAAAAACAACTATCAAATATTTATATTGAAGGCCTCTAACATTTACTAATTGATTGACACTATTATATATTGTTTTCCCTTTTCCATCCACTACATCATTGAGCTTCATAAACTGTGTGATAGGGTGCCAAGACCCTTTGAGTCTGAATATGTTGCATAAACAACAAGGTGTTGCTCTAAGGCTCGATCAGTGCTTTTATCAACCATTAATGAGAAGAAAGGGATGTCCAACATATTTTTTATATGAATTTGTTCAAGATGTTTCGATACGCAATATATAAAATCATTTGTAGACTTATGATTTTGTATGAATAGTACTCTTGAGACTTTGGCATATATGGAGTTTTTGCATCCATTAGAACTTTGCAAAGTTTTTCATACTTTGAAAGAGATAAATCTTCTTGACAGATGAAATATGCTACTTTCATTGTAGAAATCACTCTTTCCTTATTGACATTTTTAACCTGTCTAATATTATCTAGAATTGGTTTCATATTTCCCTCTAGAGAATTTATCCATCTTGCCTTCGCATCTTTATGCACCAATGATTTTTCATGAGTAAAAAGAGCATCATGTTGTAATGTTGTGCTACCATTCCCTAAACCCCATGGTCCATTCATCTTATACTTCTCACAATAACTACACTTCATAGCTATTTTATCATCAAACCTCACATAATTCAACCAAAGAAACTTATCTAACCATTCCATATAAAAGTGTCTTTGTTTGCACTTTCATTTTTGATTTATTAGCAACCTCTTCTTCAACTTCATTTGTTTCTTCATCTAGATCATGATAAGAAGAGCTTCCAAAATTTTCATGTAATTGTTGTTCCACATGACCATTATGGGTTTCTTCATGTCTTTCTAATTGTTTTGAGTCTTGGAAGTTTGCCCTTTTTTCCATCCATACATTTCCCCAATTGTAGCTTGTATTTTTTGCTTTCGACACATTTATAGGTTTGTAATCACCTGTATAAAAATATATGTAAAAAGTAAAATTCATTAAATCATACAAACTAGCTGAGTTAATACTTTCTTATAATATATATTTATTTATTACCTTAAAAAGCATAAACATTTTTAAACCCATTATCCAAAAAAAAATATTTGTTAAAAAAATGTTAAATACAGTTTGGAACAAAAAAACTGTATTATGTATAACTATTCGATTCAACAACCTAAACAACTTTCACATGCAAACCCATAATCAAATAAAATTATACCATCATATCTAATAATTTAGATAATTCAACTCAACACCTCAAAATGAGATTAAATTGTTACATTTAACAACTATGAAATGAATACTAATACTAGACATAAAAGGGACATGAAATGGAATTAACAAGTCTAAATTTTATTAATATAATTTTATGAGTTAATAAATAAGAATAATATTCGTGCAGAATGTTTTAGAATCGTAAAGTCATATAAGTGATAAAATTTCACATAGAAATAAATAAAATAATATTCGTGCAGGATGTTCACGTTATAAGATTTCATATAGAAATTTCAGGTCACGCTCTAAAATGATGAATGGTTTCAATTTTTATAAGATTATATAGAAATTTTAGATCACCTTATAAGATGATGAATGGTTTTAATTTTGAAGTCACACAGTTATTAAATTTAGGGTAAGATGATGAATGGTTTTAATTTTGAAGTCACACAGTTATTAAATTATAAAGGGAGTATTGATAAAGGTATAAGGGTAATAATCCAAGGTTTCAAACCGATTGATTATCGAAATGATTTAAAATTTTAAATTTATTTGTTTGATTTATTATTATGTTTTTTAATTTTAAAAAATAAGATATTTCATAATTTTGAGTTTGAGGTAAGAAATTTATATTATTTATTGTTGGTTTCTAAGAAATTTTTGCATTTACAAACAAAATTACCCATTCAATCACAAAACCATTTATTTTTGTAAACAAAATTCAAAAATTTAAAAATTTTATTGAACTTAGTGTTATGACTGTGAATATCGTGTACATTAATTTTTGGTATTTTTTTAATATTATTTCCTGTATGGCATTTCAAAACAAAATCCAAAAGCCTAAACCGATGATTTTCATTAAAAATAAGATAAAAATAAAATAAAAAAATCGGGAGCAAGAGGCAAAAAAAAAATTTGCACCATGAAAATTTGCTACTTGTCAAGTGCCAAAACATGATGGTTCTCAGTTATTTTTAAATATATTTTTAAATACATAGATTAATTTAATATGTAGATAATTAAACTATTCGAAAATAGAATTAAATGGAGGAAGTTTTATTTAAAATATAATTGTAAATACATAAATAGATTTAATATCTCAAAAACTAATAATACAGCAGAAACAAAATTGTCATGTTCCAATTTAGATGAAATCATAACTTTTAATTATTTACAATATTTTTTTTAATTCATAAATAAATCTAATATC
>APFE030433452.1:0-11176 GCA_000404065.3 Pinus taeda | reverse complement strand
GGTAGAATCCATGAAACTGCCATGCTCTGCTTTTAAATTTGTTTAATATTCTATGTTTTCTTCAGTTTAAGGAGAATCATTGAGACCCCTTGCTCTCCTTATCCTCTCACCGGTATGATCTATCCATCTCACTTGCTTTAAGGCATCAAAACAATTTCCTTTCTTTCCCCAAGTGGACATCTGCAAAAAAACTGTGCCTCATCCCCACACCCAAAATTGCCTTTCCCTTGATTTCAAAAAAATCATAAAAAATCAATCCTAAACTCTTTGTACTTAATACCTAGCCTAAAATCAGTCATCAATTCGGTCATCTCGAGCCTTTTCGATTACCTTTTTCCGAGTTTGACCCGGAGAGAGCCCTCTCCTGTCCTCGTAGGGCTAGCTACGAGGCTGAGCGTGGTTTGATGTGGCCTTGAGTCTTGCCTTATTTCAGCCTAAGGCAGATTTGAGCACTAACAAGGACAAGTTGAAGAAACAGATCGAGCCTAGGCTGGATCTGTTTCTTCAACTTGTCCTGACGATGAACCACACTAGTTGGTTCGAAACGCGTCGACAAAGGTCTTTCTATATGTGATTTACGCCGAAATTCTTCTTATAACTATGATGGATCACAAAGTTAAATTTTATAATTAAATTAAATTAAATTAGACAATAAAAATGATATATATTTGGTCAATGGTTTTTTTTCTCTTACTTATTTATTTTTCGGCCTTTTCCTTTGATTTATTCCTATTTTTTAATAGAGAGTGATTGGTTCCTTTGGCTCTTTATTATTTAATTTTGACCAACGGTTGTTTGACCTTTAGCCATTAGATTCTAGCTGTTAGAAGTAAGTTTTTGTACATCACCCTACTTATTTATCCGATGCGAAGATCTAATTCTCCATCTTGTCCTGGCGATGAACCAAACTGGATGGTGCAAAACACATGAGAAAAACTTTCTCTAATGTAATTATCTTTGAAATATTTATTATCACATAATATATGGATCACATAAGCCTGAATTCATATATAAAGTATTATTTATTGATCAATTTTATGGGTAATTATTTACAATTAAATTTTGTATTCCTAATTTTAGCCTTTTTTTCTTAGTTTTTATATATTTCAACTATTTATTTAACTAAATTATTATTTTATTCTTTATTTACTCCTAAACTTACTCATTATATTTCTGACTTATTATATTTATTTAACTTTTTGAAATTTTTCTTAGAAATAATTAAATATTTTATTAATATTAGTTTTTCTAGCCATTAATATTTTCTAATAACTATTTTTTTTGTAGTTTTTACCTTGTAATCAACCTAGCTCATTTTATCCGTCTGTGAGATCAAAATCTCTTCATTTATTTTTTCCTAATGATGAACCACATTAGATGTTTTGAAACACGTCGACAATTCTTTCAATTATGTGATGGATCCTGAAGACAATTATCTAAATATTTCTACTCACAAAAGCTTCCAATCAGATAACATTTACTCTATCAACTTGTTTCACTACTAGCCATTGTTTTATTATCTAAATAAAGTCAGAAAATCTTGGTATTCACATTTCCCCAATACTAAGTGCATTAGCGATTTCACATTTTTGAATTGAACACTTACTATCTAATATTAAATGAAGTATGTTTTTAATCTATGTGAAGAAGAAGTGTTGTGTGGAAGAATGGGTATGCATAGCAACCAACAAAAAAATTATTCCACGATGTTCTGCATTTTTGCAAACATTCTCCCTCCACACAATTCTTCAACACACTTTCCTTATGCACAATACTACACATCAATCAGTTAATTAGCGGTTTTGGATTATTAAAGTTTAGTGCATGGAAAGTTTGATTTACATGTATATCATATATGGAATAAGGATAGATGATTAACTCTCTCCACACCCCAATTTCATAACTTGATTGATATGGCTTCTACTGGTTAACATTAGGCTAAAAACTAGCATTTTAAAATTGTTCTTAGTTTTTATAATTCTTTAACTTAATATAGCTTTTCAACTTTTACTGCGGAGCAAGTAACAAAATCCTTCCCCCCTTCTCACATAAATACCAGAGATTTTGGTGTCAGAGAATGGCAGTTTGGGATAAAGGGTGTGCAGAAAAAGGGTGTTTGGGGAAGTTTGTGTCCCTTTATCCACACAAGCATTGCCAGCACATACTTTCTCCTGGACTCCCCACACAACTTTTCTCCGCACACCAAAATAGAGTTCAATATCCTCATAGCCTATTTTTCTATGTACCATGGTAGGAGTACATATTCCTAAGATTATATCTCAATGGAAAGGTGAACCATTAGATCTTGCTAATGGGGAGGTCAAGGAATTTTCTATGGAAATATATTCCATCCCTATCCGAGAATGATCAACAAGAGGTCAACTACTTAATTAGTATATACCATTTATGGGAAATCAAAAATCTCGTTTTAGGCATGATTACTAACTCTGTATTATTGACTAATGTAGATTATTTGACTGTTTAAATTTCCAATGATTGTAGGAAAGAAGGCATGTTGTATTAGTCTGCATAAAGGGATAATTAATCTATTGAACCATTAACGTAAGTCCCTGCACATAGGAATGCATTGAGCATTAAAATGAAGTGTTTGAGTTGTAAACATTTTATGGGAAACAAAAACAAATTAATCAATTAATTAATAGTTTTGGCTTATTAATGCATGAGGAAGAAGCATTCTGTAGGAAACAAGTGTGCAGTGCAAGGAACAAAACATCTCCTCAACAATGTCTCATATCTTTGTAAAAATTCCCACACACTACATATTAATGAATTAACTATAATTTTAGGCTTATTAAATTTTGGGGCATGAAAATTTTGGGTTGTGAATATATTGGATGTGATATAAGGGTCGACGATTAACTGTCCAGACTACTATATCGACATGAGATCATTTTATTTGAGCTTCCTGAATACTAAGTGCAATTGCGATTTCACATTTTTCAATTAAATAGTTATATTAAATGAAGTGTATTTTTGATGTCTATGAGCAAGAAGTGTTGTGTGGTAAAATGGGTGTCCGAAGCAAGGAACAAAAACATTTTTTGTCAATGTTTTGTGCCTTCACATACATTCCTACAAACTACATATTAATGAAGTAATTAGGGGTTTTGGCGTAGACATGGCATCATTCGAATGATTAATAACATTTATTATGAAACATTATGTAATGTTCACTCGTTCATTGGGATTTGTAGCTAGTATTTGTTTTAGTAGATTGAAATGATGTGCATAGGAGGGATATGTGTGGGATAACCTTTATTTTCCCACATCTACACCTTCACATAGGCTCTCCCTCTACACACTTCTTCTGCATGCTGTAAAACTTCAACTTTCATGGTATTTGACACAAATATTTTCCCATTGGAAAACAAAGTTTTGACAAAATTTCACATAAGCTCAATCAACTTCCCACACTCCATACATTTTCCTCTTCCATACACTTTTTCTACACACTGAAAATCCTCAATTTTATTTGATACACATATTTTCTCGTTCTACAACATTTTTTTAATGAAATTTCACATAAACTCAAAACTTACCGCACAACAGACTAACGCATATTAAAAAATTAGTTAAGTCTTAATGCTACGATTGGTAAAACAAATTTAGAAATTACTTTATGTTTGCACATAGTCGCATGCCTTGATTCTTCCACTTCACCTGCCACACAAGTAATAAGTTCGTCCAATTATATAATTATGGTGAATTGTGGCTCTATGTTTATTTTTCATGTATGTAACTCATAATATGCATTAATTCTTCCAACATATAGAATGTTATGAGTTTTTATGAATCTTAGGTTTCCATTTATGCAAAAAAGATTACATTGTTGAGAATAGTTTAACAAAAACTCACCATCTTCACTCTTACCAGATTTATTGGCCAATAGCTAATTAGTAAAGGAACATTAAAAATTGCAAAATATTTGATCACTGACCAAAAAGAAATAAATATAGATCCATAAAAATTTCAGGAGCAATACACAACCAAGAGCCATTAACTATGAGGGGTAGTTACTGAAAAGGATTCTCTAGTCCGGAACTAGGTGATGATGGAGGCTGACACACAAAGTGTACATGTGTCTCCATGTGAGCTAATCTACCTTCAAAGTGATTTATTTTTTCCTGTAGACTACCCTAACCCCTTGGAAATTTCGCTAATCTGTCCTACATTTACCACTAATTGCGTTGGAGATCATTTATGAGTGAGAAGATTGTATTTTAGTCATCATGTCTATCTCTTATGAGCTATTCTAGAAGCATCTTGAGATATCCAAGTTGATTGACAATTTTTTTTTGATTAGATGCAAGGTCATTAAAATTTGTTCTATTGATAGGGCTAGGATATATAGCCTCACCCTGGCCAATGCTCTTCAAGTGACATTGGATTGAATCCCATCATTTGCCAACTCCATGCCTTACTCTCCATCATTGAAGTGGCATATTATATTTCACCATAAAATAAAAAAATACTTCAATACGATAACATTGTGGATAGGATAAAATAAAAAAATATATTACATTAAACAAAACACCAACCCAGCTAAGAATAACAACAACTCGCTTAGTCTTGCATTGCAATGAACCATGATGTATTCCCCAAAGAAACTATATAAACGAATATTCACATAACGCAAAAGAAAATTTGTAGAACCCCTAAGAAGGCAGTCAAAACAAAGATACAAAACCATAAAGTCAATGTCCTAGAACTTCCTACTCATGTTGGACCTTCAAAATCCAAAAGAAAAAAGAAATATGAAAATTGTTATACCACCCAATAATAACAGAGTCAAACGACCCAATTTAAAAGAAAATAAAAATAAAAAATGAAATACGACAAAATTGATCAAATGAAACTAAAGCATTGAAGCATTCCACCTTACCTTGTTATTGAGATAGGAATATGGAAGAGGGCTATTGTGCAGTTCTCAACATACCCCCCAATGAATAACATAATAACATATTATCATATTTTCGGAATAAATATTGTTTAATTCCCACAGGTAACATGTACCTATTTTTAATTCATTGACTCTACCTTATGTCAATATAGATCACCTCTGATTTAGCCATTTTCCTACTCTAGGTGTGAAAAAGTATTTCCCCCATCTTTTTGTAAACCAAAAAATATTTCCCTAATTTAATTTTCATATTTCATAGAGCTTGCAAAAAAAGTTTAAATAGGGAAAAAAAGGAACTACGTGATTAGTAGCTATAGAGACTCTGACAATAGCTATGATAATTGTCATGATTGATTTCCAAATATCTTTAATCTAATGAATGTTTTCAATAACAAAACTGAACTATTTTATTAGTGCTCTACTTCCAAGACTGAATATGCATAATAAATGTACATGCTCCATCAGTTGCATTTGTTTCAATAGTTATTGAAATAATTGCAATGAAAAAAGCATAATTAAATCATAATTATTGTGTTTCTATAATCATTGAAACTTCCAATATTGACATAAATACATATAGAAAAATTAGTAAACAATAACTAGATTACATGCAATCAGAACAAAGGCCATAATTCATGAAATTTGGACAAATTACAGTTCATGCTTTATTAGATTTAATGTAATTATGTCTAAGTAACTAATGTAGCAGATATAAATTTACCAACATGGATTCTAAGGAAGTGTTCCTTAAGCAATCATCATGATTACATTGTATTAGAAACCTCTCTTAATATGTACATAACCAAAGTAAACACAAATCTCCTATTGACTCCTTTACACATACATATTTTTTCCAAGAAATCCTAGAGTTATTGTCTCCCCATTATCTAATTTCTTACCTTTAATAGCTACTATATTTGAACATTGAACAAACTATAATCAGACTCAATTGCCTCTTTTTTAATTTCATTACAGAGGTCCCTCAATTTCTTCATCATCCTTGTTCAGAACAAGCTGATAATTGAAAAAAAGACAAAGAATACTATAAATTCTATTTCCATAAAGACGACATCTATATGCTACGAGTTTCTCAAAGATGTAAATTGAACTTGTTGCTTCATTCCAACTTGTGTACTGAACTTTGGAGTTTTATGTCGTAAATATTTTGAGTTTACTCAGTGATGTCTATTGTGCCATGCTTCTTTCTGCAACAATGAAACAAGAATACTTAAACTTCGTCTTCCATTTCACTTTTGGATTCTAATCAAGGGTCCATATTCCACTGGCTTGTGATCCCTTGTTCATTCTGACCTAGAAAACATTCAGAGAGGAGGAACATGTAACAATTTATTATTACTATAAACAATTTAACATTGTAATATTCCCACTTGAGAATTGACCAAGATACCCACTGTGGTTTTTAGTTTGTGTGGTTTTCTAGTGAATAGTTTTGTCAAACACTTTGTTGGTACAATAGTTTAGGTGTATATTTCATTCATTTTTCTAATATAAATTTCACAAAGATAGTAATATATCATGAAATTGATTCTTTAATAACTGGATTGATTTATAAATTAAGAGAAATAGGCAAAATTGATACAAATGTACTTAACAATAGTCTTTGAGCATAAACATATATTTGATTAATTTTCTATTTTTTTTTTCTTAGCAAAGACTAATTCTATTAACTGAAAAACAAAATAATGTTACAAGGAGTTGAGGCCTCGGGCAACATCAACCGAGAACACTCAACGCATCAAAACTGCCCCAGGATAGGGAGAACCAGGGAGAACCAGTTACAGTAAGCTAGAGAATAGATGAAGAAAACAAAGATTAACCAGCATGACATAAGGATAAGGTCGTAGAACCACCCAGCTAAGAAACAAGACCCAAAAGCAAGACAGGGACTTTGCCCAACCACCCAGAATATATTTAAACTATCGCTGCCCAAGAAAAGGAACTAAACCATCTGGCTGAAGATGACGAACTAGAAGTGCAACCAAACCTGCCTGAACTTGACCATGCAACACATTAGCAAAACCGCAAAACTTGGGCAGGCCCAGGTGGCCTTAAATATCCACGTCCTCATTTAGAGGCTCCTCCACCACTGGACACTCATTTTCAATCCACATATCATCATTGCCTACAGACTTGCCACCTGGGTGTGCCGCGAGGGGATGCATGGCACTGGAATTACCTTCCCCACCTGCCGAGACAAAGGCTTTAGGAGGCAGAGCAACGCAGGGAGCAGCACCCCTGTCAATCATCTTCCCCTTTCAATTCTCCAGGCTACCTTACACCATAAACTTCCCACTCCTTTGACTACCCTCCTCTCTGCAACCGCCTGGAGAAGGCTCAGACGCCATGCACACCATAGGATGAGGCGGGATTTCTTCTTCATAGAAGATGATAGTGATGTTAGCTGCAATAACTAGCCTATTAAGATTGCTCTGAAACTTGAAGTGAGTGGTCTGAAACACGTTATGCGGAATTAGCCTGCGAGCAGGGCTGAGAGGAGGCGAATCCACCGGAGAGGAATGGATATCAACAGGAGGTGGGGTAGGATCCACCGAACGGCTAACCTGCAGATGCCCACGGCCACCTCGGCTCCCCCCGTAGCGGCTTCTCATACGATGGCGCACCATGGTGAGGCAATGAGGGGGAGACACAAAAAAACCAGAGGTCGTATAAGTAGAAAAATTAAACAACGTAGGAGACCACTTCAAACACAGAAGACATGCTTGAGAATGCGGGGAGGACGGCACAATTCTAGCATCTAGGGTAATTGAAAACTTACCACTGAATGTAGAGACTAAATTTCCATCAAGACCCGCAGCTAAATAGAACCAAGGACACAAAGGCAGGGTGCAACCAGGAGGCTTACCTTTCTTTACAGAGACAGACCTTCCACAATGACCCGTAGCACTCCAAAGTCTGGGACAGGAAGGCAGAATGCTACCAGTGAGAAGGATAGCCAAGAGCGCCATGTTAATAACAGACATAACATCACCTTGGATGGAGTGAGCCATTAATTCATAGATCAAACAAAATCTACCTAGTTTGATATTACCCATCTCGCGCCAGATGAATGCCTGGGTTTCCGCACTGGTTTGCGCTGGCAGTACCACGTTCCTCCATCTGTCATAAAGAGCCATGGTTTTCATTTAAGGAACCTGCATTTGGTTGTTCTCCTCCTTCCTGATGCATTTCATTCTTCACTAGGTTTTTGTATTCCGAGAGTTGAGATTCAGAGGCCAGACTTAAAATTGATCCAACATGAAGATCTAACCTACAATCAACTCCAATGTTAGCAAGTAAGTCCACGACTTTATTCCCTTCTCTGCGTATGTGCTTCAGAGTGGCCGCCCTGTGAGATTAAAGCCAGCATTCAATAAGTTCAAGCCTTTTTGCCATTCTCCAGTTATTACTCACTTTGCAAGAGGGGGTTCCCTGCAAGATTTTTGAGACCATATTTATGATGATCTAAGAATCGCCCTCTATTATGAGTGGGAAGAGACCTTTAACTTGCGCCAAAATAAGACCCTACCAGAGACCTTCCAATTCTGCCGAATTATTGGTATCCGATCCCTTTGAACCTAAGAAGGTTAAAAGAGGTGCACCCTTATGATCTCTGAAAATCGCTCCAAAGCCTGAATTGCCTGGATTTCCTTTCGAGGCTCCATCGAAATTTAGCTGGTACATATGCACTGTGGAGGTAACCATTTCACAGATGAAGGATCCTTCAGAGGCTTTGTTCCTTTGATAAGCTGAACTTGCCTCCATTGAAGGTTCCAATTAGCCTAAATAGCTTGTTCTTAGGGGGAAGTTGGGAGGTCCTCCTGGTACCAGGTTTTGAGAGACATGGTTTCTTTAATGTTTTGGCAAATTATTTTCCAAATGTTCTCTAGCAACACAGAGTGATCCTTGAATATTCTTCTATTTCTTTCCTTCCATATGGCCCACATGAGAAAGCCCGGTATGTGCTTCCATAGGAAATTTAAAATCTTGCTTTGATAAGGAGTCTGATCCCAGTTGCGCACGGTAGCAATGATGTCTCCATGAATTCTTCCTTCCTTTTGGCATCAGAAGCTGACCTTTTCCCAGAGCTTGTGCGCAATATGATAGGAATGCATAAGATGCTTTATAGATTCTTCCTCTTATCTTTAGTTAGGACATATTGAGGGCCCATGAAATTTCCTCTTCCTAAGATTGTCCCACGTGAGAATCTTGTTATGACATAGGAGCCAGAGAAAGGTGGATATTTTCGGCCAAATGGAGGGGTCCTAGACCTTGCTCCAGAGAGGATCTTTCACCAAACGTTCCTTGATAAGGATATTATAGGCCTCTCTCGCAATGAAAGTGCCTCTTTCTTCATATCCCCATCGAAGGATGTCCATTTCGCCAGAGAGCTGTATTCTCCTTTTCATTAATTTTGTGTCTAGAGTTTGTTGAACTTGTGTCAATCCCTGTCTTAAGATCTGATCTGCCTTGAGCCATTCCCTGTACTCTTGTGGCGATGAATTCTTCTAAAAGTTTTTAACCCTGTCATGAGATTGCATGTCCAGCTTCGGGGGTTGCAAATGAGAAATTTGATCCTTTAATTTTGGCATTTGCTGCCAAGAATCACCCCAAAACCTAGCATTGTTGCCATTCTTCACTTCCCAGAAGTTGTGCTGCTGAATGAGACTTTTGTGCTGCTTGGCCGAGTTCCAAATAAGGGAGCCCATGTTAACCTTTGATATTCTTATTAGTTCCTCCTTTGGGCAATTTCTTGCATACTTGGCTGTCCACAGAGAAGCCCAAGGGGTAAGAGGCATAATCAACCAGTTCCACCAAATTCGAGCTCCCATGACTTCATTGTTGTGAGAAGGATCCCTTAATCCAATTTCGTCACCATTCTTTGGAAGACAAGCAGTATCCCATTTGACAAAAGCCCACTTACGCTTGAGACTAGTGCTGCCCCAAAGAAAGGATCTTTGGAGAAGCTTAATTTCTTTGAGAACCCATTTGGGTGCTGCAAGGATGGAGAAGAGGTATAGCGGCATAGCCTGAAGAACTGCTTTTATGAAGACTAGCCGACTCACCATATTTAGAGATCTGTGAGTCCAAGAGGAGAGCCGAGCCTCCAGTTTTTCTAAGAGGATCTTCCATGAGGAGTGCTTTAGGGCCGAGGAAGTCAAAGGAGCTCTTAAGTATTTGGATGGAAGGTTAGCAATGGAGAATCCTAGAATGTGGGCTATAGCTACCTGAGTGATAGCAGGAGTATGGAAAAAGAATATCTGAGATTTGGATTTATTGATGGATGCTCTTGAGGCTTCCGAGAAGTTCGACAGAAGGGATTTGAGCTGGCGAGCTTCCTGGACCGAAGGATGCCCAAAAAGCATGTTGTCATCAACAAATTGTTGGTGAGTGAAGGTTGGAGAGTTGTGGAAGGACAGGCCTCTGTGACATTGGGATTGCTGAACTGACTTAATGCTTCAGCCTAATCCTTCTGCCATAATGACAAACAAGAAAGGGGAGAGAGGGTCACCTTGCCTAATTCCCCGTGAGGGATGAAAAGGAGAGGAGGGATTGCCATTGACCAAAATAGAGAAGAATGAGGAGGAGATGAGACTCATAACCCATCTAACCCATGGAGGAGCAAAACCAAAAGCAATTAGAACTTTTTTAATGTACATACAGCTTAGGCTATCAAAAGCCTTTGAAAGATCTAGCTTGAGGAGCATACCTGGCTTCTTGGAGTGCTTCAGGGAATGAATTATTTCATGAGTTAGGATGATATTGTTAATAATCTACCGACCTTCGACGTATCTAGATTTCTCAGGCGAGATGATGAGAGGAAGTAGCAGTTTGAGCATGGAGGCAATGATTTTGGAGACTATCTTGTAGATTATATTGCATAGAGCTATAGGTCTATACTTTTTAGGAGTACTGGGCATAGCTGATCCAACTTGGGTACCAGGGCGATGAATGTGGCATTCACTCCTGGAAACATCCATCTTAAGGTTCGTGATTCCTCAACCACCTGCCAGACTTCCATCTTGATCAAATCCCAGAAATTGTGGAAGAAGTTGGAGGTGAATCCATCCGGGCCAGGTGCTTTCCCTACTTTCAACTGACGAACTGCCAATTCCACCTCCTGTAAGTCTACAGGATTGAGAAGAAGTTGGTTATGCTTCGCTGAAATAATTTTAGGAATATTTCTAGTAATTTTTTCTATGGCCAACGATATGTCTACATTTGGCTCGTGATGCA
>APFE030433450.1:8374-56171 GCA_000404065.3 Pinus taeda | reverse complement strand
CCCCCCGGACCCCGCGGGGGGGACAAGTCCCCCCTACACCCCCCCCGCGTGGAGGGGTGTACAAAACTTCCTGGGGTATACATCCGGCTGAAACAAAGACCTCTGAACAATCATGCTCCACACACAACATTATAAAACAAAGGACCGATACAGAAGGTAGCCCATAAAATTGCAAAGCTCCAATTTGAGAGTCAATTTCCAATCACAATACAGATGTGGAGGCAGATCAGCTCAAATAGGGTGCTAAAAAAAAACGACCGCTCTGACCGGTTGCAACGTTCGATCAGCTCAGGCTCAGCTCAATTCTCAGCAAGATCGCAATAACCAGCAATAGCTCCGTAACGAGATTGGAGCATCCAGCAATGGCTTAACTCCTGCAGGTGGGCGCAGATCAACTCTCGATCTCCAATACAATAAGGGTTCGGAACGGCCTCCTCCAGCAAGCCTACTGCCCAGGGCCTGTTCTCCACCTCCACGTTGTATAATCGATGATGGACAAACAAATAATGAAATTATACACTCAATTATTTTCCTCAGCCCAGGATGGGCCAAGCCCATGAGGGGCTAGCCCTCAGAGCTCTGATACCAAGATAAAATTACACACATCAATAATATTCTCTATTATTAATGAATGAGGAAATTATACACATATTTATACAATCAATAGTCTCAAGATAGGAATTCTATCTTGGACGTACACTAGTGTGGTTGAGAGATTCTCTCAACCATACACTAAACTAGGAGAGACTAAATTCCTATTATATAGGAACAAACTCCTCAAATGGGGAATTACAACCATAGACAAGTAGGAATTAATTATTTCCAACTGATGGATGGGGTGGCAAGCCAGAATTCCAAACACTCGGGCTAAGAACCATTGGATATTCTATGATATTTTTAATAGTATATACAAATCAAAGTCAAAGGACAATAGCTTAGTGATAGCTAGCATGTTTAATTTCCCCTCCACTCAAGTTCTATTCTTAGGACCATTTGAATATTTTGATATTGGGTTGATGAGTAGGGAAAGAACATTTCAATATTTTCATTACCAATTCACCAATTACTGTGAAAAGTACAACATACACAATCAAAGGTTGAGATTTATGTTTTTTAGCCCTTTTATTTAAATTGATTAATTAAAAAAAAAGTGATATGAACCAATGTAATATGAAATGGGTTAAATAGTTTTTTAGGCATGTGGTATTGATAAACCATGGTATTGGCACATGGTTTTATAGCAAAGTCTATTTACAAATGATGAATCTTCATGGTAAAGTGGGAGTGAATTTAAGTGCTTAAAAATCTTGTTATGCTCAGGTCAGATGTGATCCCTCGATGATTTTGATGCCCCTAGGTCAGAATTTCTCCACACAAAGGTTGAGCATGCAGTCATCTTAGTAGTCACACAACTGCGATCCTTATATATAATATATATATATATATATATATATTATATTATGACCTAGGGGCATCAAAATCACCTAGGGATCACACAGGCCCACCTTTCCCACATAATTTCGAACAAGTAGTCTTCACATAACGAAGTGCCTTAATAATACACCCCATCATTTTCTATTCTATGCCCCGTATATATATATATATATCTGCCTTCACGTTATGGAGTGCCTTAACAATACACCCCATTGCTATATATTCTATGGCCATAACCTAAATTTAAAAAAAAAAAATCAATGGTTCTTAGTTTGAGTGGTTGAGATGGTGGTTTGCCATCCCATCCACCTAAGTTTAAGTCTCAGACAACACCCATGGCCTATCATAGTAAGGTTGTAAGGATAGGCCTCCTACTGGAAATTGGGATCCCAACTCTAGTTTAATCATTTGGTTGGAGTTTGGGATCTCTAATCCAATTTTCAGTGGTCTCTAGACATCACGATCTTAGATTAAACTATGAGTTTCTGATATATGTGGCCAATTTTCAGTGGTCTTTAGACACCACGAATCTTAGGGTGAACTATGAGTTTATGATATATGTGGCTTGTTGGCAGAGTTCCTTAATAGTAAAAACCATCATTATATATTTTATGCCCATGGAATGTGTGCATGTGTGTGTCAATGGTTCTTAGCTAAATTTAGGTTGAACTATGAGTTTCTAATATATGTGGCTTTCCTTAGCAGTAAAAACCATCATTATATATTTTATGCCCATGGAATGTGTGCATGTGTGTGTCAATGGTTCTTAGCTAAATCTAGGTTGAACTATGAGTTTCTGATATATGTGGCTTGTTGGCAGAGTTCCTTAATATGTGCATGGAATGTGTGCATGTGTGTGTCAACGGTTCTTAGCTAAATTTAGGTCCAACTATGAGTTTATGATATATGTGACTTGTTGGCAGAGTTCCTTAACAGTAAAATCCATCATTATATATTTTATGCCCATGGAATGTGTGCATGTGTGTGTCAATGGTTCTTAGCTAAATTTAAAAAATTCTAATGATCCTTAACTCTTACCTGAATTTTTAAATTCTAATGATCCTTAACTCGAGTGGTTGAGATGGCTGTTTGTCATCCCACTCAAGTGGTTGAAATGGTTGTTTGTCATCCCATCCCATCCACCCGGGTTCAAGTCTTCAAAGACACCCATGGCCCATCATAGCAACGTTGGAAGGATAGGCATCCCATTGGAGCTTGGGATCCCAACTAGGTGGTCTCCAATCATCTCGCTCCTAGGTTAAACTATGAGTTTTCAATATATGTGGCTTGTTGGTTGTTGCATATATCTAGGAAGGTTGCTAGTTCCCCATCAAATACATCTAAAAAAAATTATATATGAATTTTTCTAATTAATTATTATTATTAATAAAGTTATAATTTAATTAATTTTTAGTTTTTGTAATTTTGAGCAACCTAAGATGTATCATGAATTCAAATCTTAGCATACACCCATGAAGGATATGCATCATGGAATCCGGACTTAGTGGTCTCCAATCATCTAACTATGAGTTTTCGATATATGTGTCTTGTTGGTTGTTGCATATACCTGGGAAGGTTTGGGAAGGTTTAGGAAGGCTGCTAGTTCCCCATCAAAAACATCTAACACACACACACACACACACACACACACACACACACACATATATATAAAATAAAGTTATAATTTAATAATAATAAAGTTATAATTTAATTATTATTTTTTTTTAATTTTGAGCAACCTGAGATGTATCATGAAATGTTTATGATAATTAAATGCTTTTTGGTGTTTACCATCCACTTAATAATTAGTGATAGTTAAATTAAAAATTGCAAATCTAATTCTAAAAGACACATTTATTGACATAATTGGTGTAGTCTGACTAATGGAAAAAATAGTATTTTCCATAATCTAGAATGGAGCAAGATTGTGATTTCTTCCTATTTAAAATAGTTTTTTGAAATTTTGTTAATTCTTAAAAAATTCTACCATATTTTGTCTATTAGTTAGACTACACTTAATAAAAATATTTTATTTAGTATCCATATTGAAATATCCCTCCTCCTAGCAATGGTCTCACAGTTAGACTATAGCGCTTTTGTGTATAACTTTTCTTGTCAATTTTCATTGAAATCAAGAAAAAAAAATGGAAATTAAGTTTCAATAATGTAATCTCGAGAAATCTAGTATCCTTGGGATTTTTAGGGTGCTAAATCCATTTATTCACTCAAAAACTCATTTTTGGGCTGAGAGGTTCATTTTACAACCCAGTATGAGGGGGATGTGTAAGTATGTTCCCCTTTTAAAATTAAAATTAAAATTAAAAACAGTGTTCGAAATAGAAAAATGATGTAGACTATAATATAAAAAGTGAATAGAAATAAATAAATAAATAATTAAAAAATTAAAAAATTAAAAAAATATATAATATATATATATATATATATATATATATATATCTGTGTGTGTGTGTGTGTGTACAAGTAAAATGTTTAAATCTTATACTTTTCAAAAAAAAATCACCAAAGGATTTTAAATAAACTATTTTAAGATCTATGTTAACTAATTTATGTGGATATCAACTTCTATATATCTATAGATAGAAAGAAAAAAATTGTTAAAATAAAACATTTTTAATATTATATATAAAATAAAATAAATTAAAAATTAAAAATTAAAAAAATATATATTATTCAATGAGTTATCAATAAAATATTTTAATGTAAAAGAATTTTTAAAATTATATATTATATATATATATATATATTATATTAAATGAAAAAAATTAAGTTTTTATGGTTAAAATGTTTATTTGGTCTTGTCTTCTCTACTCATGGTAGATCTGTACTTAAAATGGATATGGATTTTTAGAGAACTCAAATTCACAAATCATACCAAAAAATTGTACATATTTAGTTAACAAAGGAATTATACATTTATTAGTAATTGAGAAATTATCTCTTAAATATTTTATTTATGACTAACTTTAAAAAAATGTTTATTATTATAATTTTCTTGTTATTATTTTAAATGTAACTTTGGATTAGTGTTTTGATGTTCATGATAAATAAATGCTTCTCAGTGTTTACCATCCATTTAATTTGTATGATTTTAGAATATTTTATATGACTACTACTTAAAAATATTCTAGAATATCTTGTGCAAGTGAAATCCCTACCATCCACTCAATAAGTAGTGACAATTAAATAAAAAATTGAAAATATAATTTTAAAAGACACTGACATAATTGGTGTAGTCTAATTGATGGAAAAAATAGTATTTTTCATAATCTAGTAATATAATTTCGAGCAAAATTGTGATTGCTTCGTGTTTAAAATAGTTTTTTGAAATTTTGTTAATTCTTAAAACTTTCTACCATATTTTGTCTATTAGGTAGACTACACCTAATAAAAATATTTTATTTAACATCCATATTGAAATATTCCTCCTAGCAAAATATGGTATACTCTCACTGTTTTCTTGTCAATTTTCACTGAAATCAAACAAAATTATTTTAGAAATCAAGTTTCAATAATGTAATCTCGAGAAATCTAGTACCCTTCGGATTTTTAGGGTGTTAAATCCATTGTTCACTCAAAAACTCATTTTTGGGCTGAGAGGTTCATTTTACAACCTATATGAGGGGAATGTTTAAAATAAAGTTAAAAATGTTGTTCTAAATAGAAAAATGATGTAGAGTATAATATTAAAAAAAAGAATACAAATAAAAAATGTACTAGAAAATGCTTAAATCTTATTACTTTTCAAAAAAAAATTAGCAAGAGATTTAAAATAAAACTATTTGAATCTCTTTGTTAACTAAATTTATGTGGGATATCAACTTCATATATATCTATAATATAGAAAGAAATTTGTTAAAATAAACACTTTAATATTGTATATAAAAAAATATTCAATATGAGTTATCAATAAATATTTTTAATAAGAATTAATATTGACACAAACTTAAAAATTTTATTAATAATAAAAAAACCATTTTAATTTGCCTGATAAAATGTTTCAATGTACCAGTGATGTAAAATATTTTAATGTAAATTAAGTATATATTATATATCATCTAAAAAAAATTATGTATATATCATGAAAAAATTAAGTTTTTATGGTTAAAACATTTATTTGGTCTTATCCCTCTCTGCTCAGATTCGTACTTAAAATGTATCTAAAACAACTGAAATTCACAATCATGCCAAAAAATAATACATATTAGTTAGCAAAAGAATTATACATTTATTGAGTAATTAAGAAACTATCTCTAAAATATTTTATTTATGACTGACTTTAAAAAAATTGTTTATTATTATAATTTTCTTGTTATTATTTTAAATGAAACTTTGAATTAGTGTTTTGATGCTTATGATAAATACAGGCTTCTCAATGTTTACTATCCATTTAATTTTTATGATTTTAGAATATTTTATATGACTAGTACTTAAAAATATTCTAGAATATGTTGTGCAAGTGAAATCACTACCATCCACTCAATAATTAATGATAGTTAAATAAAAAAATTGAAAATATAATTCTAAAAGACACTTTTATTAACATAATTGGTGTAGTCTAACTAAAACAAAATAGTATTTTCCATAATCTAGCAATACAATTTTGAGCAAGATTATGATTTCTCCTTGTTTAAAATAGTTTTTTGAAATTTCGTTAATTCTTAAAAGTTTCTACCATATTTTGTCTATTAGTTAAAGCACACCTAATAAAAATATTTTATTTAACATCCATATTGAAATATTCCTCCTAGCAAAGTGTCACTGTGAGACTATCACCATTTTGTGTATAACTTTTCTTGTCAATTTTTATTGAAATCAGGCATAATTTTTTTGGGAATTAAGTTTCAATAATGTAATCTCGAGAAATCTGGTACGCTTGGGATTTTTAAGGTGCTAAATCCATTTATTCACTCAAGAACTCATTTATGGGTTGAGAGGTTCATTCACTCAAGAACTCATTTATGGTTGAGAGGTTCATTCATCAAAAACTTCATTATTGAGTCCCCTTTAAAATTAAATTTAAAATGGAGTTCTAAATAGAAAATGATCAGATTTTATAATATAACAAAAAAATTAATTAAAATTTAAAAATAGTATACAGAAAAGTTAAATTTATATTTTCAAAGAAATCAAAATAGATTTAAATAAACTATTTGAAAATCTATGTTTAAATGATTATGTAGATATTCAACTTCATATATATCTATAATAGAAAAAAAAAATTGTTTAAAATAAAACATTTTAATATTGTATATAAAAAAATAACCCAATATGAGTTATCATAAAAATATTTTAATAAGAATTAATATATTGATTTTACTTGAAATTTATTATAATAAAAGATCTTTTAATTTGGAGTATAAATGTTTCAATAGACAAAATGATGTTTAAATATTTTAATGTAAATTAAGTAAATTATATATCATTTTAAATTATGTATATAAAAAAATAAAAAAAATTAAAAAAATTAAAAAAAAAATTAAAAAAAAAAAAAATTTATGGTATAGAACATTGATTTGGCCATGTCCATCTCTATTCATGTTTTCTTAGATTGTTACTGTAAAATGGACCTTAAAAACCACTGAAATTTCACAATCATGCCAAAATATTGTACATATTAGTTAAACAAAAAATGATACATTTATTGAGTAATTAAGAAATTGTTTCTAAAATATTTTATTTATGATTGACTTTAAAAAAAATTATTTATTATTATAAATTTTTTGTTATTATTTTAAATGAAACACTTTTATTAACATAATTGGTGTAGTCTAACTAATGGACAAAATAGTATTTTCCATAATCTAGCAATACGATTTTGAGTGAGATTGTGATTTCTCCTTGTTTAAAATAGTTTTTTGAAATTTTGTTAATTCTTACCATATTTTATCTATTAGTTAAAATTACAACTAATAAAAATATTTTATTTAACATCCATATTGAAATATTTATCCTAGCAATAGTCTCACTGTGAGACTATCGCCATTTTGTGTATAACTTTTCTTGTCAATTTTCATTGAAATCAAGCAGAATTGTTTTGGAAATTAAGTTTTAATAATGTTGATGATGATGATGATGATGATGGTTAACGTCCACTGAGACCAAATAATGATCTATCGGACCTAAAAAGACAAATTATTTATTTTGATTTAAGATTTTATTCCGATGCTCAAAAGCTTGGAGAGAAGCCTCCCGAGTTCACTATAATTTTGGCATTGTAAAAGGCTAGGAAGGTCAGTATTGTAACAAAGGTTGTGAAATTGAGTTCTAATGTGGTTGTATGCAGGGCACTCTAAGAGGAAGTGGTTTTCATCCTCGATGCTCCTATTCTCACAAATATGGCAGATCCTTTCTATCCATGGAGTTTTAGGAACTACCCAGCGGCCAATTTCACTATGGAGCTCATGAGAATTCGTTCTAATCTTTGCTATATTAATTTTCTTTTTAGAGTTAGTTAGAATAGAAAGATACTTTTGATCTTCAAGGGTGGGGTTGATGACCTTCTTATAATAACTTAATTTTCTTTTAGACGCTAAATCTTTCTTACACCATAATTTCTCTTTGAACTTAGAAGTAACAATATCTTTAATGTTATTTATGTTTTGCAAAGCATCGTTCTCATTGATCTCCCAATAGTTTAACCAGGCCCTTGTGTCCTTATGCCATCCCTGGTTAAGCCTTAGGTGATTTTGGCTAGAATTTAAAGCTAGCTTAGGAAGTCTATGATTGTCTATGTTATTGAGCTTGTGCTTGTACATCAGAAACCTGAGCATAGCAAGGCTCTCAATAGAAGAAAGACCTGCTTCTATAAGGAGAATAGGATATGGTGTATTACTAGTACCCTCGAGAAATCTAGTACCCTCGGGATTTTTAAGGTGCTAAATCCATTTATTCACTCAAAAACTCATTTACGGCTAAGAGGTTCATTCAAAAACCTACTCCGAAGGGATGTGTAAGTATGTGAGTCCCCCTTCAAAATTAAAATTAAAAACGGTTTTCTAAATAGAAAAATGATGTAAATTATAATATAAAAAAATGTACTAGTAAAATGTTTAAATCTTATATTTTTCAAAAAGCATTCAACAATAGATTTAAATAAACTATTTGAAGATCTATGTTACAAATAATTATTACATTTATTAAGTTAATTAAGAAATTGTTTTCAAAATATTCTATTTATCAACTGACTTTAAAATATATATATAATTATATATATATATATATATATATATAATATATTTGTTATTATTTTAGATGAAACACTTTTATTAACATAATTGGTGTAGTCTAAGTAAAGGACAAAATAGTATTTTCCATAATTTAGCGATACAATTTTGAGCAAGATTGTGATATATCCTTGTTTAAAATAGTTTTTTGAAATTTTGTTAATTCTTAAAAATTTATACCATATTTTGTTTATTAGTTAAAGCACACCTAATAAAAATATTTTATTTAACATCCATATTGAAATATTCCTCCTAGCATAGTCTCAGTGTGAAACTATCGCCATTTTGTGTATAACTTTTCTTGTCAATCTTCATTAAAATCAAGCACAATTCTTTTGGAAATTAAGTTTCAATAATGTAATCTCAAGAAATCTAGTACCCTTGGGATTTTTAAGGTGCTAAATCCATTTATTCACTCAAGAACTCATTTATGGGTTGAGAGGTTCATTCTCCAACCTAGTATAAAGGGATGTGTAAGTATGTGAGTCCCCCTTTAAAATTAAAATTAAAAATAGTGTTCTAAATAGAAAAATGATGTAGATTATAATATAACAAAAAAAATGAATAGAAATTAAAAATTAAAATGTTTAAATCTTATACTTTTCAAAAAGAATTCAACAATAGATTTAAATTAAACTATTTGAAGATCTATGTTAACCGATTTATGTAGATATCAACTTCATATATATCTATACATAGAAAAAAAAATTGTTAAAATAAACCATTTTAATATTGTATATAAAATATATTCAATATTGAGTTATCAATAAAATATTTTAATAAGAATTAATATATTGATTTAATACTTAAAAATTTATTAATATATAAAAAATCATTTTAATTTGGAGTGATAAAATGTTTCAATGTACAAAGATGTAAAATATTTTAATGTAAATCAAGTATATATTATATATCATTTTAAAAAATTATGTATATATCATTTTAAAAGAATTTGTATATATCATAAAAAAAAAATTAAATTTTTATTGGTTTAAACATTTTATTGGTCATATCCATCTCTATCATGTTAGATATGTACTTAAAATGGACCTTTAAAACCACTGAAAATTCACAATCAATGCCAAAAAATTGTACAAATTAATTAACAAAAAATTATACATTTATTGAAGTAATATAAGAAATATTCTAAATTATTTATTAATATATATATATATATATATATATAATTTTTTGTTATTATTTTAAATGAAAACACTTTATTACCATAATTGGTGTAGTCTAACTAATGGACAAAATAGTATTTTAAAATAGTATTTTCCATAATCTAGCGATACAATTTTGAGCAAGATTGCGATATCTCCTTGTTTAAAATAGTTTTTTGAAATTTTGTTAATTCTTACCATATTTTGTCTATTAGTTAAAGTAGACCTAATAAAAATGTTTTATTTAACATCCATATTGAAACATTCCTCCTAGCAATAGTCTCACTGTGAGACTATCGCCATTTTGTGTATAACTTTTCTTGTCAATTTTCATTGAAATCAAGATTTTTTTGGAAATTAAGTTTCAATAATGAAATTTCCAGAAATCTAGTACTTTTGGGATCTTTAAGGTGCTAAATCCATTTATTCACTCAAGAACTCATTTATGGGCTGGTAGGTTCATTCTACAACCTAGTATGAAGGGATGTGTATGTGAGTCCCCCTTTAAAATTAAAAGTAAAAATGATGTTCTAAATAGAAAAATGATGTAGATTATAATATATAAAAAAATGAATAGAAATTAAAAAATTGTATGAGTAAAATGTTTAAATCTTATACTTCTAAAAAAGAATTCAACAATAGATTTAAATAAACTATTTGAAGATCTATGTTCACTGATTTATGTAGATATCAACTTCATATATATCTATATATAGAAAAAAATTGTTAAAATAAAACATTTTAATATTGTATATAATTAAATATTCAATGAGTTATCAATAAAATATTTTAATAAGAATTATATTGATTTATACTTAAAAATTATTAATAATAAAAAATCATTTAAATTTGAGTGATAAAAGTTCAATGTACAAATATGTAAAATATTTTAATGTAAATTAAGTATATATTATATATCATTTTAGAAAATTATGTATATATCATAAAAAAAAAATCAGTTTTTATGGTTAAAACATTTATTTGGTCATATCCATCTCTATTCATGTTTGATCTTGTACTTAAAATGGACCTTAAACCACTGAAATTCACAATCATGCCAAAAAATTGTACATATTAGTTAACAGAAAATTATACACTTATTGAGTAATTAAGAAATTATTTCTAAAAATGATGTATCTGGTCTTGGATAATATAAATAGAAAAGGAAGGCACCACCTACACTTACAAAAAAAAAAGAAATTATTTCTCAAATATTTTATTTATGACCGACTTTAAAAAAAAAATTATTATCATAATTTTTTTGTTATTTTTTTCCGTGGAAAAAGTCGCACTTTCTTTATTAATAAAGAAACTGCATTTCGCTGATGCGTTGCATATACAAAATTCATGTCTGGCCTATCAACAACCAAAAAAGTTTCAACCTGTGTTCCGCCTCATGTGTGAGGCTTTTCATTTAAAAACTATGAAAATATTATGAAGCTCTTCGCAGAGAGCCTTTACTGTACTGAAATATAAGGAAAATAATTTAGTGAATAATTACATATGGTCATTCGGACTATGGATCCAAAAGTGCAAAAGACAATCATAGTTGTGGATTGTTCATGTTCCAAGCTCTATAAACGGCCTATGGTAGTATTGATAGGTGTTGTCGTCTCTTTCCTCCACGATCAACTAAGAAGTGTCGTCCCTGTGCACTGCCTCCTTGGATAAGATGTCAGCGGATGTGTTGCATTCCCTGTAGATGTGACGGCATGAAAAGACATCAAAATATGTTATCAATCTGTGAGTTTCATCCAATATATGTTTTAGAGAGTGTGCATTGCAATGAGTTGTTTTGCTTATCCAGTTGCATATGATTTGTGAGTCTCCAAATAACTGTAAATGATGGCAGTTTTTGGATAATGCAAAAAGGATGAGGTTTTTTGCCGCAATGAGCTCTGCAAAGTTGTTTGTCCCCCTTCCCAGTCTCATTTGTATTTTATATGCATGAGTTTCAGACAAATGGAGAATAGCCCCCCCTCCGCAACCAACCTCCTGCGCTGATCCATCAAAGTATGCCCATAGATGAGTTGAGTTGATAACTTCCGTTGTTATGTTCCTATGGGTCGGCTAATTGCCCTCTTCGGGTATGGATTTGTAGTCAGCGAGTACCCTGGTAGTAATGGAGGGTTAGTGGGGGGGTCTTTGATGAAAAATGGCTTGGTTCCTGGCAATCCAGATGGCCCAACTAATAAGGAGCGTGATGTTTTTTTATCTGACAAATTTAGTTGAGCACCAGTGGTTCCATGCTTCAGAGGGATGAGAACCGTGCCATTTCTTTGCGAAGGAGATCGCACTAAGGAACCCATTCCATAGTTCTTGTGTGCAAGGACATTGGAGAAAGAGATGGTCGGTATTCTCATTATCACTTTTGCAGAGATGGCACCAAAATGGCCCTGAGAAAGATCTTTTCATCAAGTTGGCCCCAGTCAGGACTTTGTTGTGCAGGATGGACCACATGAGCAATTTAGTTTGAAGGGGCACCTTCAACTTCCACATCTGCTTCCACCACTGTGCTAGTTCCTGTGGTTTGTGCCTCTCCATCAGCACTTGGTAAGCTATCTTGGGGGAGTAAGTCCCATGCTTAGCATATGCCCAGATAAGCTCGTCCTTGCCCTCGGTTATTCTAATGTGAACCTTTGTTAATGCATTGTGTAATTACACCATTCCTGTTGCCAACATCCAAGGATATTCAGATCAGTGGCAATTCTCCAAGCTTGCTGAAAAATGGTAGTATGTGCCTCATTTGCGATCTGATTAATGTACACAATGCCATTGGCCTATAAATGTCCTCTCAAGCCCTCGGTGAGCCTGTGAGTGTTGCCACAACCCACCCAGGGGTCTGTGCCAATCTGTAACTTTGTCTTATATCTAGTTCTCCATGTCAGGCCATTACGAATGAGCTCCTTGGTGTTGTTGACTACCTTCCAGAAAATAGTGATGTTATTCATCCTGGAGTCTTGCCTGATCCAAGCTTGCACACTTGATGGATGGATCTATTTGAACACTGCTACCTTTTTCCAAAGATCATTGTTGTTAAGCAGTTGCCACCCTAACTTTGCAGCCAAGGCTTGAGAAAAAGTATCCAGCCTCTTAATACCCCATCCTTCCCAGCGCTTTGGTAGGGCTAGTGACTCCCAGGTCATCCATGCAAAGATTTTCCCTGACTGATTCCCTTTCCATAAGCACTGGCAACATAAGTTTTGAAGGCGAGACAAGATGCCTCTAGGGATCCAACCTAGTGTCATCCAATAAACTGGTGTAGCTTCTAAGACAGCCTTGATGAGTATCAGCCTCCCCGCCCTGGAGAGATATTTGTGGTACCAGATGTTGAACCTCTTCTCCACTTTTGATATGAGCGATGTCCAATTGGCCATCTTGTAGCCAAGGGGTTTTAGACTATATTTGAGATAACTCAACCCTTTTTCAATTGGCACTTCCACAAAAGTAAATCTTCTGAGAGCAAACTGGATCTCGTACTGAGAGCATCTAGTGGTAGTAATTATAGATTTTGCCTCATTTAAGACCATGCCCATGGCTTTTAGAAAGATGCTGAGGATCGGTGAAGTGAGGTGATGTCCCCAATTCTCCCATTTAGGAGGATTAGTACATCGTCCACAAACAGCAAGTGGATAAGGGTGCAGTGATATGTAATTTTTATCCCCTTATTTGCCCTTGTCTGTAATCCTCTCTGCTAGTTCGACTGAGACCCTCCATGATAAGGAGGAATAGTAATGGGGAGAGTGGGCATCCTTGCCTCAATCCTCTTTCCACGTGGAAATATGGGGAGGTTGAGCCATTGATGAGCACACTGAAGGATACATTCGTGATACAGCACAAGGTCCATTTGATGAAGGAGTAGGGGAAACCAAGATGGGTTAACAGAATACGAAGGTAGAGCCAGTTTACCCTATCAAAAGCTTTAGACAGGTCGATCTTCAGTATCATGCCTTTGAGATTCGTGGTTTGAACAAAGTGGAAGACTTCCTGTGCATTGCCAACGGCCTCATGGATTTCTTTGTTCTGAAGGAAAGCAAGCTGTTCCGGGGAGATATGGGCGGATAGTATGGGCTTGAGACGATTAGCAATTATTTTAGCTATGATCTTGTATATGCAATTGCACAGAGAGATGGGTCTGAAGTCATCAAAGGACAAGGGATTATCAGATATGGGGATGAGGGCTATAAATGTAGAGTTGAAGCTCTCCCACATTCTGCCCCTCATTCAACATTCTTCTATCAGTCGCAGGAGGTCGGATCCCAGAATGTCGAAAAAAGTTGTGTAAAACTCGATAGTACATCCATCCGGTCCAAGACTCCTATCTTTTTTTAACCATTTGAGGGTTTCCTCCAACTCTCCCAGATTCACATCCTTAGTCAGATCCTGCTCCACTTCCTCATCCACAAATCTGGGGAAAGTCTGTGCAATGCGCATGACCTCTGCCAGGGTGGCGATTGAGGGCTCCTTGTAAATTCCTTTGAACTGTGCACTTACTAGAGATGCAAGTCCTCGGAAGGTTTTAACAGAGGTGCCACCCTCCTTCTTAAGCTCCCATATAGTGTTAATCGCCTTTCTCCCATTTGCATGTCTGTGAAAAAAACTTAGTGTTTTCATCTCCTTTTTTAAGCTAAATTGCTCGACTATGAAGCCTCCAACACTCCTCTCTGTCTTTCAGTATTTGTGCCCTTTTTTGGAGAAGGGCAGCAAACTAGTCCTTTTTCTCTTGAGAGGCAAGTAACCCCTCTGAATCCTCCTCCATTTTAGCTATTCCTTCTTCTGCTAATTTGAGCCGGTCCTCGTCCTGTTCTTTTTTCCTTCTGGCCCACTTTTTTGAAAGCTCCTTCAGGGCATTCATGTTTTGTGTAAACCCTTATACAATGAGGCCTTCCGAGCCCACTGGGTGAGCCTTCCAATAGTCACTGACTACCTTCAAATAACCATCATTTAACCATGTGGAGTTGAACTTGAAGGGGAACTTTGGCTTCTTGTGGGCAGTTTGTATTTCCAAATAGATAGGCCTATGATCCGAGACCCCTCCTAAACCAACCCACTGTCTAACGTGATAGCCTCTAATGACCAAAGCTTCACGAATGAGAAAACAATCCAATCTTTTGGCCAAATTGGCCTCTCCAGTTCTATTGTTCCTCCATGTAGGTTGGATCTTTGCAGTGGGAATGTCAATAAGATTGTGGGAGTCCAGTAAATTCTCAAAAATACCGACAAAGTATCCATTTGTGCATTATGTCCCTAGGACTTCACGTAGCCCATCCGAGAAATTTAGATCACCTCCGAGGATGATATTGTCTCCTTGCATGGTGGAGGAGGTGAGCAGATTCCTCCAAAAAACCTCCCGGTCTCAACAAGGCCCATAGATGTTGAAGAGCCTTAAACAAGATTCCAAGGTCAACGAGTAGATGTCAATGCCTAATTAACCTACCCCTCCCCAGACATTTAACAGCTTTATAGAACGGGTGCAAAAGCCTAATGATAACCCCCCTGATCTGCCTATCGCATCCAGGGAGTGAAAAGACCAGTTCGGGAGCCAGGATTCCAGGAGAGGTGTGATGGAACTCGCTCTTCCAAGTGTTTCTTGTAGGAAGATGATGTCCACAAGTTCAATGGATAACAAGCGTCTCAGGGCTAGTTTTTTCCCAAGGCTAGCCAGCCCCCTACAGTTAAAGGAGAGGATCTTCATGGAGGGAGGGGGGAGGGGGCATCCTTTGCTCTAAGACCCCAAGGAATTTTTGTCTGTCTGCCTGAGGCAATCTCTTCTCTAGCCCAATGTTTAGCCTTGGTGAGCTGGGAAGGTCGACCACAGGGAAGCTTTAGGAGATGAGGGAAGGGAATGATCCTGAAGCCGACCGCATCCTTGCCAAGTGAGCGAAACTTAGAGCGCGTTGGATAGCAGTGGTCCGTGCAAGGGGGGGCATCTGAGGGGAAAGAGAGAGGGACTCCGGAAGAGTGGGTTGGGGAGAAGGGTCAACAGAGGAAGCGGTCACCATGGGGCAATGTAAATTGGGGAAGGGATGCTAGGAGGGAAAGGGAGCGGGGAAGGAGGTCAAGGGAGGGGGGAGGGAGCTCATCGAACCGCCCACAGGGTGGGAAGAAATAACATGAGTATGTAATGCAGATACATTAAGATTATCACAAGCAGAGATACTAGAAGGGGAGATAGAAGGAGTCGTACCCATGCTAAAAGCCTCCCTTGAAGTCGCCCCCGCTCTTGTCAACAGCAGAGAGGGTGGCTTGAGTGGAGCTTTTCCCCGCTTCTTACTGGGACCCGGGTCAGCCTCCTCGATTCCATCGATTGCATCTTGAACCGACTGTTCCACTGTCCACTGCGCTTGCTATGTTGGCTCCAAAGGGGTCTCATTATGCTGATCATTTTCCCTTGTCCTTTGTCCCCTTTTTATGTTCAGGGGACAGTCCCTGTATACATGGCAAACCTTATGGCAGCGTCGCCACCTATAGTGCACACCTTCATAGTCCAATATTTTCTTTCTTGTGAAGTTCCTCCACTGGATAGTGATAAACTCTTGCAGACCCCCTTGCATATCCATATGAACCAAAATTCGGGAATAAGACATCTTCCCCGTTATGAGGTAGGATTTATCCGAGCCCATTTACAAACCGAGCGAGTTCCCAATTCTCTTAAAAATCTCTTCTGACCAGAAATGTGGGGGAAGCAATGGCAACCTGACCCAGATTGGTCCTATCCCCAGCTGTTCAGATTCAGGATCGAAAAGCGGCGAGCATCGCTTCAAGTGGATTGGAGCTTGATCGAAATGCCAGTATGAGGATAGTACCCAGTTTATATGGTTCGGTCGAGCAAGCCTGAAGGCGAATCAACCCCATACGAAAGTTTGTACAGTGGGTAGATCTGCAAGTCGATGGCCCCATACCTCGGACACCCATGCCTTTAGTCTTTCTGCTGAGTAGTTCCAACCACGAATCCTTCCGACCAGGACCCTATCCATGATATCCATAGATTCCGCCAACTATATATCTTCCTCCAGCCTTAGATAACGTTGTCTATCTTCGATTGGAAGCACTTAGCCTTCTTCCAGGGCCTCACTTCCTCCGATAATGGCACCCTCGTGTCCAAGTTGCTTCCTGGGTTAGAGAGATCCTCAGGGCCAAGGGGAGGGGAAGATTGAGGGAAGCCTGAGGGGTCCGGTGGGCTGTTAGGGTTTCCAAGGAGGGGTTCAGAGTTGTGTGATAAGGACGGAGGAGCCGAATGCGGGGGAGCTAACGAACAATGCAGAACGGAGAAAGGTCCGCTTGTGAGGGGAATGTAAGGAGGGTCAGCCCAAGACTCCAAGAGGTTAGGGTTTAGTTAACTCATAACAAACCATAACGAGGACGGGGAAGCCGGCGGGGTAAAGAGGGACGACCAGGTAGGGGGAACATCCGGTAGCATGACTGGGAGGCCAAATGGCCCTGAGATCAGAGGCAGGTTAGCAATGGCCTCATTCAGCTCACAACTGAACGAAATGCGGTCTGCCCTTTCAGAATGCGGCGAAGTCTAGACTGATCCTTCCGACAAAGGGTCCTCCGAATAGTTGACGATATCGAGGTCCATCGTTGTTGGTGGTATACTAGCGCCAACTACCTGTAACCGACAATGATGGAAAGGTGATAGCGAGGGGGAAGCAGCGAAACGAGGAGTAGTGATAATAGTAAAACCGTCACTGTAAAGCGCAGTAATCCCTCTGAAGGCCAAAAGAGCAGGGTTAATGGAGGGATGGTCATAGCCCTGGGACCAAACTACGTGGAAACCCCCAAGCCTACCATTTTTGTTATTATTTTAAATGAAACACTTTTATTAACATAATTGGTGTAGTGTAACTAATGGACAAAATAGTATTTTCCATAATCTAGCGATACAATTTTGAGCAAGATTGTGATTTCTCGTTGTTTAAAATATTTTTTTGAAATTTTGTTAATTCTTAAAATTTCTACCATATTTTGTCTATTAGTTAAAGTATACCTAATAAAAATATTTTATTTTACATCCATATTGAAATATTCCTCTTAGCAATAGTCTATGTGAGACTATGGCCATTTTTTGTTTAACTTTTCTTGTCAATTTTCATTGAAATCAAGCAGAATTTTTTTGGAAATTAAGTTTCAATAATATAATCTTCAGAAATCTAGTACTCTTGGGATTTTTAAGGTGTTAAATCTATTTATTCACTCAAAAACTCATTTATGGCTAAGAGGTTCATTCTACCACCTAGAATGAAGGGATGTGTAAGTATGTAGTCCCCCTTTAAAATTAAGATTAAAAACGATGTTCTAAATAGAAAAATGATGTAGATTATAATATATATATATACAATAAAACAAAAAAAAAAAAAATGAATAGAAATTTAACAAAGTGTACCAAAAAATGTTTAAATCTTATAACTTTCAAAAAGGATTCAACAATAGATTTAAAATAAACTATTTTGAAGATTCTATGTTATTGATTTATGTAGATTTCAACTTCAATATATCTATATATAGAAAAAATGTTAAATAAACATTTCTAATATTGTTATATAAAAAATTCAATATGAGTTATCAATTAAAAAATTTTATTAAGAATTATTATTGATTTTACTTAAAATTTCATTACATAATTAAAAAATCAATTTTAATTAAGTGATTAAAAAAGTTTTAATGTACAAAATGATGTAAAATATTTATGTAAATTAAGTTATATTATATATCATTTTAAACACTTGATGTATTATATAAAAAAAATATATTTTGGTAAACATTTATTTGGTCATTTGTCCTCTATTCCTGTTAGATTTGTACTTTGAAATGGATCTTAAACAACTGAAATTTCACAAGCATGCCAAAACATTGTATATATTTAATATAACAAAATTATTACATTTATTGAGTAATTAAAATTTATTTCTTTAAATATTTCATTTATGACTTATTTTAACATATCATATATTTATTTCAATTAATTTTTTTCGTTATTATTTTAAATGGACTTTGAATTAGACAAATTTTTTAAAATTTGAAATTTACATTTAGAAATCCAAAATCCAAAACGGAAAAAGAAAGAAACCAAAAAACTTAAAGAATAACAATTTTCCAGAGCAATCCCTCTCTCAAGAATAAGAGGGAGAGGAAATGGGTATTCCCATTGATACGGCAAATCAAAATCCGCTAAAGAATAGGACAAAGAGGAAATAGGTATTGCCAGTGACATATTTGGAGACGGAGGAGGTCAACAAGGAGAAACAACAGTTCCAAGCAACAGGCGATGCTTCCACGAGACTCTCATGTGAGTCCAACGCTATTGAAGTAACATCTCTCATTACCTTGCTGGACCTCTCCACTTACATTGTTGTAGACATCTACAATCATGGTTTAGAATCAAACAACAAAAATTTATTATATTGTACTCTTATGTCCAAAGTTATTGCAGTAACATATCTCAGTAGCTTGTTGGACCTCCATTTTACATTGTTGTAGACATGTACAATCAAGATTTAGAATCAAACAACAAAAATTTATATCGGAGTACCTTGTTGGACCTCCACTTTACATTGTTGTAGACATCTACAATCAAAATTTATTGTAGTGTCCTCTCATGTCCAGAGTTATTGCAGCAACATATCTCAGTAGCTTGTTCGACCTCCATTTTACATTGTTGTAGACATCTACAATCAAGATTTAGAATCAAAAACAAAAATTACCTTGTTGGACCTCCACTTCATATTGTTGTAGGCATCTACAATCAAAATTTAGGATCAAACAACAAAATTTTATATCCAAGTACCTTGTTGGACCACCACTTCACATTGTTGTAGACATCTAAAATCAAAATTTAGAAGCAAACAACAAAAATTTATATCTGATTACCTTGTTGGAACTCCACTTTACATTGTTGTAGACATCTACAATCAAAATTTGGAATCAACAACAAAAATTCGTTGCGTTGTACTAGTCAATGTGAATCAAACTCTTTACTGAATGAGATATCAAGGGCTGCTTTCACACCAAAGTTCAGGTACATTGTAATTCCAGCTGCATCTTGGCTGGATACCAATCTTTATGGTTATCAGCACACCCAGAAGCATCTGGGTGCTGCTGAAATTTTTTCCCAGTGAGGCATACCACCCCCTGATGATCAGGGACATCGCTATATATCTGACGATGGCTACTGTGGAGTAAGTAAGACTTGCCAGCACTACACAAGGTGTCATCCACATTCAGATCTGATTTGGAATGTCCATCTACAGACCCTCAGAGAAGAACTACCATGGTTTCTTAATGCATTGTGTAATCTGTAGTTTGTTGAAAAGTGGGTCATGGTGATTACACCAAGAGTGTTGACCTCAAAGGATATGGGAATGGAGTAATTCAAGCACCACACCAAGAGTGTTGACCTCAAAGGATATGAGAATGGAGTAATTCAAGCACCACAACTGAGTACATACGAGACACACCCTTAAACAAACAGCGATTTTAATATTTTCCTAGACATAATGAAAGCTGCAATGGAGTTGGCTCTGGAACTTGACACTCTTTAAAGGTTCCAAATTTCTCATATTCTGTGTTCTATATAATCTTTGAGCAATACTCGTACAGTTGGGCTCGGTGCCATGTTTATTGTTCGCGTTGTCATTACTTGGAGTTTATGGGTTTAACCAATAACAGTTTTGCTTATACTGAGCAATGATTGTACTGAATATCATGGATTCGATGGCCCAACTAGGTATTCAATTAAAAGTGAAACTCTAATGTCGTTGCTCTGGCAGTCAAATTGTGTGTCCACATCACCCCATACTGCATACATTCTCTGTGAGTGAAGGCAACCAGGCACCATTCTCAAAAACTAAAAATTACAATCATGGTGACTTCTCTCTTCAATGGATTGAGTGCTTCTTATAAAATATTTTGTTGTGCTTGTACTGTGCTTTGCACGGTCAGCAATATTCGAGGTCTACTACTTTCGAATGTACTTTGCCCATGATGACTTCTCTCTTCAATGGATTGAGTGCTTCTTATAAAATATTTTGTTGTGCTTGTACTGTGCTTTGCACGGTCAGCAATATTCGAGGTCTACTACTTTCGAATGTACTTTGCCCTTGTGTTGCTATGAACACATTTTTCTACCAGCGTTGTTGAGTTTCTATGGTCTCCCATCTATCAAGTCTATGATAAGTAGAATAGTTCTATAACGCTTCCAGATCAGCATGACAAGAGATTGTATAAAATGCAAAATGAGTCGCCAGCTTCATAATATACTGTCCATAATTACTCTCAGTTGTTAGAGTACATGGTATGTAGTTAGAATACTGTGTAATTTTATTTCTAAATACATGGTATTATTCGTTTGGAATTGTTCGCACTTCATTTATAGTTAATTATTATAATGATTACTATGACTTTGAACCAATTAGTTATTATAATGATTACTATGACTTGGGGCCCTGTATAAAATTCTGGTAAGTGACAATGCTAGAGCTGTAGTGATCTATGGTTCTATACTTTTAATCTGCAAAAACTTATGCAATGATGCATCCAAACATTTTTTGTGTGTTAAAAACATTTATATTGATGAACCAGAAAAATGCCTTCAAACCATGCCACCATCTATCTAGAACACTACAAAATACATTGAAGAAATTCCAACTCCTTTACCATTAACATTTGGAAAAGTTTGTACATAAGCCTAATGACAAAGGATAAATTTTAAAAGGGGCTATACCTAAAGACAAAGGATAAAGATTAAAACGCCATGTGGCCGTGGATAGTACACTTTCAGGTGCTAATTTTCCATTACTTAGGTTCTAATATATTGCGAACATTCATAATGGTTAGCATCATGACACAACTATGAAACACAAACATAGGTTAGAGATTGCTGGATGGACTCCATAATTAGGACTCCTTTCCTTTAAGGACTTGAAATCTTTCCACGCATAAAACTAAAAACCAAGGATGGAGTAAAATTAAAAATGCCCTGCATGTACAACGACTTAAATTTATGGATTGGCTACAGAAAAGTTATACCTGTACAGAGTCTTAAGTTTATGGATTAGCAGAAGAATAATCGTATATGAATTAAGGGCAAATGGACCATGAACTATATATGCAACCTATTGCAAGGCACCAACTCTTCACCTTGAATGGGAACAGCTTTTTCAATATTATTAAACAATCTGAGTTGACATAAAATTCTCATGAACCAGGAAATAATATGGTTGTTTGGGTACTCTTTCAACCATAAAACATTGGGATTCTCTGCCATTTTATAAATAACCAATAATAATGGGATTCCAAGACAAAATATTTTGTTCAGGAAATCTTTCAAACACTTGACCATCTAGAGCCAATAAATAGCACACACAGGCAGGCATTCTTTCAAACACTTGGTATACATTCTCTAGAGCCATTAAACGGACGCACATAGACAGAATAATTAACCATTTTGAATCTTTCTTACCTGCTTGGGTTGCATTCATTCAGATTTGAGTTGTGGGTTCTCTACTGTGGCACCTCTGCTCTTTATGGTGTATTCAGGTGAAGTGTCCTTGATGATCGCGTGTCCCTGCTACCCCTAGATCTCCTCCAGTAGACAGCCAGGTTACTTTGATCCCCTCTCCTGCAGTGCTCCACAAAATTCCTTCTGAACTCATTTTCCTGCGCTTTCAATTTCGTCGCCGTATGTCGCTTACTCTGCTCGTGACCTTTGGATAATATTTCAACTCGGATAGTTTTTTTTAAGTATAGGAGAAAGGGTGGAGGGAAAGCTCTGGACTCGCTTGCCTTTGGCTGTTGGATTGACCATATACTTATTTGGCAGAGGAAAGAGATGCACTCTGATGTCGAACTCAACCCACAGAGGAAGATGTGGAAAACAGATGAATACTAACAACCTTCTTGCTGAAGCTAATCAACCTATTATAGTTCGATGGGCGAGAACCAATCCCCTAGAAATTAATGGGAGAACCCATTGAAAACTGAGTGTGAGGGAAAGCCAATGAGGTCAAATGCAACATTGGGCAGCATTTGTAAATTTGAACGCCCGCCCAAATAAACATAACGGAGGCCCGTTACGTTCGCAACCTGAGTCTGCGACTTTCTGCTAAATGGAGCACCCGCTCAAGCAAAGATATTGGAGGCCCGTTAAGTTCCCTACCGAGTTACATTGACACACATTACGCTTATTCAACAAGCTCAAATGGTCAACATTGGGCTGCATCTGTAAATTTGAACACTTCCCAAGTAAAGACAATGGAGGACCGTTTGTTCCGAGCCGGGCCTGGGTGCGTCTACAAAGTGGAGTACCGCTCAGGCAAAGAAATTGGAGGCCCGTTAAGTTCCCAACAGAGTCTGGAAGTATATGCAATGTGGAGCATCCGCTCAAGTAAACATTTCGGAGGCGCGTCAGGTTCCCATTCGACTCTGGCAGCGCCTGCAAAGTGGAGCACCCGGTCAGGGAAAGAAATTGGAGGCCCTTTAAATTCCCAACCGAATCTGGAAGTATGCAGAGTGGAGTATCCCCCAGGTAAAGATTTATGAGTCCCGTAAAGTTCCCAACCGACTCTGGAGTGTCAGCGGAGTGGAACAGCACGCAGGTAAGGACTTTGGAGGCCAGTCAGGTTCCTAGCAGAGTCTGGAAAGATCTGCAAGGCACACGCCACATCAAAGTCCGATAGGTTCCCAACCGAGGCTGAGTGCGTGTCCAGAGTGAAACACCGGCCCAGGTAAAGACCCGGTCACGTTCCCAGCAGAGTCTGGGAGCTTCTGCAGAGTAGAACATGAGAAGGCCCGTCAGGTTCCCAACCGAATCTGGTAGAGTCTGCAGAATGGAGCACGAGCCTAGATCAAGACTCTGAAAGCGTTTGAAGAGTGGAAGACCAGCGCAGTTCAGGACTTTGGAGGTCCGTCAAGTTCCCAACCGAGTCTGGGGGTGTCTGCAGAGTTGAACACGAAGCCAGTTCAAGACTTTGGAGGACCGTCAAGTTCCGATTCGAGTTTGGGAAGATCAGCAAAGTGGAGCACCCTCACACGTCAAGATTTTGGAGGCCAGTCAGATTACCAACCGATTTTATGAGAATATGCAGAGTGGAGCTTCCATATAAGTCAAGACATTAAAAGCCCATGAAGTTCCCAAGCGAGTCTGGCAGCTTCTGCAGACTGCAACACTCAGATCTAAGACTTTGGAGGCCGCTCAAGTTGCCAAACCAATCTGGAAACGTCTATAAAAAGGAGCGGGTCTGCGAAAAGGAGCCTCCTCTCAGGTCAGGCCCTTGGAGGCCCGTCAAATTCCCAGTGAAGTATGTAAGCGTTTCCAGAGTGGAACACCCGTACACGTCTAGACTTTGAAGGCTCGTGAAGTTCCCAACTGAGTCCGGGAGCACCGGCATAAGTTAACACTTTGAAGGCTTGGCAAAATCGAAATCGCTCTGTTCGGCTCACAACAGCTCAACCTCAATTTTTCACAATAGTTTACCTTGAAGTGTTTCAGGGAGTGCAGATCACAAAATTTATTTGGTGAAGTTTCAAGATACTCTCTGTGACAATTTTTTCGAGGTACTTCAACTTTCCAATAGAGGAGAGGATGTTCAGGGCCGGCATAAACTTCATCTCTGCCCCGCGTCCACCGAAGTTCGCCAGGACAGACATAATAGAAAACCGAAATAATTGTTGACCCTCACTCCAGCAGCAGTACTGAATACTTCATATCTTGCAAAAAATATCGCCACATGGACAGAGTTCTTGAAACACCAATTTGATTCACCCTATTTTGGAGAGAAAATTGCCACATTAACCGAGGCTGCTGTAATAGCCCTTCGATTTGAGGAGTTGTGATTCCTGCTGGTTTAAAAATACTTTTAATCGATGATCTTCAATGCAATGGTAGATATGGCTGGCGAGGCTTTTCTTCCTGGCAGGGCGGCGGAGATTTATGAAGACATCACACACATAGCTGTTGTTATTGCCCTGCGAGGGGAATGTGGACGAGGATGCGAAAGATGCAGCGTCTTGGGTGAAGTTAATGTGTGCCATTGGATGCAGAATAGCAAAGAAGCCGATCCAATATGTTTCTCGCAGAGGCTGGGATAGCGTGATCAGTGTAAATATGTCTCTGTATGATCGATCATCGATCCCACGAGTGGAGGGTGCCTACAAGCTGGGCCTTTGCTATTCTAATCTGTATGGCAAAACTTCACTGGTTAGCGAATCGATTGGAAATAAAACAGCACTGATATCTAAATGATCTGCGGAGCGCAGAGTGCCTACCAGCTGCGCCTTTTCGACTGCTATCTGGTTTAATTATCGAACTCTAGTTGAAAGAGTCCGGATAGAAAGAGTTTTTTTTTATTAGTATTAAAAAAAATGAAAGGTAGGAACGAGTTCCTTCGTTTGAACGGTGGAAACACGAAGTTCGGCCGATTTCCTCCCGTCGCTGTATTCTCGCTGGTGACCAGATATTACCCCTCGTACACGTTACGCGTTTAGCAGAGATGCGTTGGTCTTTTTACCAGAGTTATGATTGTATTGGTTGGGAGGTGGGACCCATTACTTTGAACCAGTGCTGTCCACCGGCATTAGATATGATTTAGTTGGTTGAGAATCCAATTCATTATGGAAAACAGATGGCAATGGGCATCCACCGACACAAGAAGCAAGTGGGAGTCCACGTCGATTCCTGGCAAGTGGGGTTGTGCAAAGCATGTGACAGCCACGAACCTAAGAAGCAAGTAGAAGTAGAAGTTGGTAAGGGTTAACTAGCTTGATATAGGGCATTAAATGCCCTGGTACATTTATGCTATATAACAAAATAACATATCGTTTTTATTTTTAATTTATGTAGCTACTGAGAGGGTTGTGTGTTGTTTTGTTATATAACATACATGTACTAGGGCATTTAATGTCCTATGGCAGGCTGGTTAGCCATGGCCGTCGTCTATTAGTGGCAGATGGCCACTGGGTCTTGTTATAAATGGAGTTGTCTATAATGCGATTTTTTGGAGATTCCGGTGACCGAATCGGCGGAAGAAATTGAGGTTAAATATTGATTTTTAGTAGTTAAAATGGTTTTTTAACTGCATATTTGGATTAAGCACCCTGAAAAACCCCTGGGACCCTTTGATTGTGCAGAAACTCGCTATCAAACTTGCCATTCCAATAAATTGCTGCAGGATTTTGACTAGAAAAACCCAAAAGAAAATCTCATTATAGACAACTGCGCTATAAATTAAAGCTTCATCGCGTGGAGTCAACGTCGGTCCCTGTCTTCAGAATTTCGTAGCGTTGCCGTGCCGCATTAAACAGCAATTCATTTCTTTTGATGCCAATGGATCATTCGTTGCTTTATTCACTATGGGGTTTCGTTTGGCTTCTTTACTTTTTAATTTTTTTTATTAGACTATTCGTTTCCTTTGATTGCGACCAGACGTTAGGTTGTCCAATTCTTAGTTGGCCTGGTGCGCGCCTACGCAGATAGATCGACAACAATACTGTGGGCACGGATAGCTGTTGTGACAGACGCTATAATCAATCTTGGAGATTTTGCTAGTGTTGGTTTTTTAAGTAATGTAGCGTTCTTACAATCAGTTTTGAATACCATTTTTTTATTACAAAGTTAGAATCTTAATATTTCACCGATAAGCGTGCCTATTTCGGAACATTGAAGGATTTTCTAATTTAGGTTTTAGGTTAAACATATTAAATAGATAGTCAGGCTTTCATATTGAGGAATATTTTTAGTATTACAAGAGATGAAAGGATGATATTTAAGTAAACTCTAATTTTACATGTGTTTTTATCCTTTAATAACATGTTGAAATAATGTGGTTGTGGCTTCATGACGAGTTGTTGTTAAGATGGTGTGGCATCACTCCATTCTTCTAGGTGGGTGAGAGGAGTGGGCACTCCACTTAGTGAGGTTTCTTCATTCGTGTTTGTTTAGAAGGTATGGCATCACTTTTTCTATGTGGGTGAGAGTTGTGGGCACTCCACTTATTCATGTTTCTGAGTTCTAATTTACATGGATTTCATTTTTTAATTTCCAAATAGGTTAATCAAAGCTATTTATACATATTGCATTTCATATATATATTTAATTTTCAAATGGGTTAATTAGAGTTATCCATAACAAAGATACATATTGGAGTGATATGTATTGATACAAAGTTATATTAGTAAATGTTTTACATCAATATATAGTAATACATGGTAAAGCGATCCACAACAAAAATAGGTTACATACTAGAGCAATTTGTAACAAAAATAGGTTACATGCTAGAGCGATATCTAGTAAAGATAGGTTACATGCTAAAGTGATATGATCAACACAACGTAACATTATGGAATGATCCATATTAATACATGTTGGAGCAATTCATGGAGTGATCCACAATGATACACATTGGGGCAATCCAATAACCTAGATATGCTAGAGCGATCCATAATGAAACACGTTGGAGTGATTTGTAGCGGTTTCATATTTGCTCAAGTTTGATTATAGTTTCATAGTTTCTCAAGTTCATTACCATGCCAAAAGGTTTGTTTAGATTTGCAAGTTTGATTTCCTATCAGCTACCAAGGTATAAATTTTGCAGGCACTCCTGCCCAGCAAGTAAATTTTTTGTGACAAATCTCTTTTTAAAATTGCCTTCACATGATCTTTCATATTTATTTATGCTCGTCATTTAAATTTTATTATGATATCTATTTTAAACATGAATATATGAGTTAAAGAACAAACATATTGAATCATATTCGTTCGTGCCAAACAAGCCACTAGCTTGGGGAAATTATGTGTAGTGATTGCTTACATATTGAATAATGTTTGTTACTGTGAAACTAACCAATGATTTAAGAAAATTATGTGTAATCCTTATTTATGTAATTCCAAAGCTTTTTTAAGCCATGTTGAATTATTTCACAAAGTTCTCTTTTAGTGTGATCAAACCCATTAGTTGTAATGTATTTTGAAAAGGAGCAATTGAGCTCAACTTTCAACTTGATGAGTTGGATTGAAAGAGGACTTTATAAATAATAGAAACAAATTTGAACTTGTTTTTACTTTTAAATAGGGATTTGGGAGGTTTCTAATATTTCAAGCAATAATAATACACAAGATATATGTTTTGAAGAAATTCATCAGTGTTTAACCGATGGATCTCTCTAGCCATCATCTCAAGAAAGGCCCAATCCTAGTCATGTTCAAATTCAATTACAAATTTATGGAATTCATAGGAGCCATTGTAATTGGCCATTTGATATTTCCATTTCCAACTACGAAATAGATCAATTTTAGATCAATTAGGACCTATCATGAGCATACTAACACTGAACAAACTACATAAAAACTCTCAAAACCAAACAAAAAAATGTTATGTCACTTTTATTATTTTTATTGGACAACTAAAGGAAATTTCAATCTAATTGCTCCATCCCCATAGGCGAGTGTTTTATATAGCATATAGATGGCCCATGGGTGAGCACATGAGTACGTTCAAGCTTGAGAATTTAGGGTTGAGGGGGTTGAGGGCACATGGTGTGGGATTGCATGATGTGAGCTAGGACAGGTACAAGCTTTTTCTAGCATGTCCAAAGATCCATTGTAAGCATAGTGACTCTCATACTATGAACACAACTTGTGTTTATGCAATATGTGCTTATGTTGAAGTTTCGTCTTGTGCCTAACTTCTTTTAACTTCTCCAGATCAATTTGGAATTGCTTATACCTAAGACATAGAGTTATAAATTTATATGTAATAAATTTTTATTTCGCCCATCAAATTGATGGCTTTAAAAATTAACTAAAAGTCAATGATGACATCTAGATTTCAAAGTTGCCAATATTTAAAGGTTAAAAAGACAAATTACGAGTAGATACCGATCAAATGTAACTAGTATCATGTACTACATAGGTTGTTATGATTTGATTCGCATAAATGAAGAAACAAACATATGCATGTATGCAAAAGTCCCTTATTATGTATGATGGTTGTTTTGTTCACCTAAATAGACAATTCATTTATTACTATAATAACAATAACATCATGGAATAAAATAACCATGGTGGTTCTTGATGGGACTTAATGTATCTAAACTCCACTCACACCTACTCCATAGCATAAAGACATAGTTTTCATATATTAAAGTGTATGCCAACTATCACAAAGACATATGGTTTTTTATATATTGAAGTGTATACCAACTAAAGCATATGGTTTTCATATATTAAAGTGTATATTAATAATCAATCAAACATTACAATATCTAATTGGGCGATTACCCTCTCAAAAAATGAATGCAATGTGTTTATGAGAAGATGATGCTTACTACTAAATCTATATAACATTCAGAGTTCCATTGTCCACATCTTGTCCACATCTCTGGCTTGCCATCATGACTTTCATGACTTATTATTTCTCTTGGCTTACCTTGCTATGACAATTTTACTCTGATATATATATGATGATCGTGGATCTCTACATTATCTCTCCAACTTTGAATCATTCCCACATAAGGTGACTTTATGATTGCCCATTGGAAGCCATTTAATACATAATAAAAAAAAAATATGGTTTCGGACCACTTTTATATAACTATGATTTTGAAATATAAAGGATTATCTATTAATCAATAAATAAGTTAGTTGTGAAAACAACCAGTTAGATTTCAAAATACCAGGGACAATGCCTATACACACGAGCAAGCCAAATAGATTTTAAAATATCGGGGACAATGTCCATACACACAAGCAAGTGATATAACTTATGATTTTTAAAATTATTCAAAACTAACACATATGTTATGGAATATTCTTAATTTTGTAAATAAAAGTTAAAGTTATAAATATTTTGATCATGCCGCCGAAACAATCAGTTATGAAAATGGTTAATAAATAGATTAAGCAATTGAAATGTGAATTCATTCATAACTCTCTAATTTTACTGCAAATTATAATATACTAAAACAATATTATAAATTTTTTTAATATAATTAGAAATTAAATATTTAATAGTTTAAGTTTAAATTTAAATTTAATTTTTAATATTCGATACTTAGCATATTGAATTAAAGATTTACACACATCAATATCGATCACCATTTATGCATATTTAGGTTCCATATCAAGATTTAGAACAATATCACTCCATGGAGCAATAGATTGAAATGGGTTAATCTTTAAATTGATTATTTCATATGTTTAAATCTTCAAATTGATATAGTTTGAATGCTTGAATTGATATACTTTGAATGTGTAAATCTGGTAGTGTGCTTAAATTTGATTTTGCAAGTTCAGTTTTTATTATTGTTAGGTTAGATGATTTGTATAGTGTGTTTAAATTTGATTTTGCAAGTTCAAGTTTATTATGGTTAGGTTAGATGATTTGTAAGATCGATGTGTTTAAGTTTGATTTTGTGGTTTAATATACTCATGTTGACCATTATAATGACGAGTTGGTTGTCCAAATTAGATGGCCCAAGGTTTGATTTTGTGATTCACTGTGGTTTGACCAATTATAATAATTTTACGAATTAAAAGTATAATAATGTTTTGGCACGTTACATTATAAGAATGTTTATATTGTAAATCAAAGTTTAAATTTTATATCCATAACTTTTTAGATTTCATAAATGAATAAATCTTGAAATCGATATAGTTTGATTGTGCAAGTTTTTATATTGATATAATTTACATGTACAAATTAATATAGTTTAAATTGATGTAATTGAAAAGTATAAATTGATAGATTTGATATATTTTGAAATGTATATATTTTTAATTGGGAGATATATGGTTATTTAGCACGACACATTTATGTTGGTGACATATTTATAGCATGCCTGGAGACAGAAGAAGCTCCCCTTGAATCTTCTTTAGAGTTCTAGAAGGATCAATTTTGGCTGGCGATGTTGTTGCTTTTGGTGTTGGTGCAATTGGTGCTAGTTATGCTAGATTTGTCTTCCAATTAGCAGCATTGTGGGTAAGGGTCATACAAGTTTGATCATAGGCAACAATGAGGGAGAAGATGTCTATAGGCCTATAGGTTGCCTCAACAGGAGTAGAGATGGTGGGAAGCTCAGTAGATTAGGGTTTGGAATACTGATGATTGTATAAGTTCATTGGTTGAGGTAGAAACATTGGATAGATTTGTAGTTTCAAAGTAATATCATCTACAGGTAGAGGTGTTCCTATAACTGTTGGTTTGCATGTCATTAAGGGTGGAAATATTATCATGCTCTTATGGTCCATATTGTTCGACATATGAAAATTTGGAGGCAAGGTTCTTTTTTATAGGTTGTATGGAGTTGGGTTTCTAGCAGGTATACAAGTCTGAGTGTGATTTTGCTACACCTTTTTACAGTTTGTGGGGAGGTGGTGTCGACTCTGATGGCTCTCCTGTGATCATTATAATAGTTTTTCTAATATGAACACCGTAGTCTTATTTTTATCAATGGGGGGAAGCTTAGATATATGATTAATTTGTTGGTGGAGTTTTTTGTTTTATGCAAAGGCATTGGTTTTCCTTTGTATTTGAGTATTTTCAAGAGTGGTGTTATTGTTGACTGGGTTTTCAGTGTTGTCAGTTATCACCTTGGAAAGGTACAGTGTTTAGCAACTCTTGTGACAGGTCTTTTTTCAATTTACTGGTGTTGTTTAGAGCTCATGGAGCTCTAAACATTGAATTTGGTAGGTATTTGCCCGGTTCAGTTGGGGGACTTTATCCGAAGGGACCCACTACAATAATTACAGTTGGTAAGGTTGGTGTCTATTTTTGAATTTACTTCTTCTCATTATGGTAGTTGGGATAGTGATTGAGATTTGGCATTAAAGTGGCTCATTCAATAGGCCTACATCTAGAAGATCTCTCGTCCATTGTTTGCCTACGTTATGTATCTCTATTGTAGAGCCTAGCTATAAGGTTAGCTCCATTGGATCTGTTTTCCCACAGTATTTCCATATGTGGTAGGGGTGTACATGACCACCACATATTGGGTTGGTTTCTATCGTTACTAGTTGAGGGTCTTCCTTGCTTGACAAAGATTGTTTACATGGACTGTGAGGTAGGTAGGGATAAGGCTGTTATGACTCAACAATTTTCTTTTTTCAAATTTTGAGAGTTGGTGGGCTCTTAATTCATATTCATCTATATATATGGAGGGAGAGTGATGGTTATTTAATGTCTGGATTTTTATAGATCCTATGAGGATCTCTCCACACGATCAATGATTGTGCTAGATGAGAATGTGGGTGTGATCTTTCCTATTAATAGGCATACATCTATTGGTTTTTTACTTCTCATAACAATTGTAAAACACAATAAATTGGAAACCAAATCAAACGTATATTGATCATTTTCAAAGAATTATGTACATGATGTACATATAAATACATATAGAAAATAGTTTAATTAGTTCACAGGTCTTCTTGGACTCCAATAACTACCCAAACTAACCCTATCATTAACCCTGAGGATTATTTTTCCAACATTCCCCCCTTAATCCAAGGGGATGTACCAAAGTCCAAGAATGAGAGCTCAAAATGCATAAATACATATCAGCCAAGAGCTAAATGTCTCTCAAGAAATAGTTTTTAAGGATGACCACAAACCAATATGGGAGAACTCAAGGTATCAACCAACACCAACTCTGGAACCTTCATAGCAATTCTCAAAACAACCCAAAATGTAGTTTTAATGTGACCACAGACTCTGGAACTATCACATTAGTTCCTCGAATAATTCCAAACATGGAAGTGCGGAATCAACTCAATCAACTCAACTCTGACTTAGGCTCACTTGACATCTCGAACTCGAACCTGTAGCAGATCATTAACAATTCCCCCCTTGTCGGATATAGGGTGAGAAGTATTCTTCATCACTGCAAGGCTAGTTGTAACTCTCGAACATATTCTTCAGTATGACTTGTAAATCTTCTTGGTTGTTTTCGTCCAATCCCAAGAAGCAATCCATCCGAAATTTAGTTTCTCTCTTGTAGTAGTCGCATTTGTGGAACATCTATTTGTATGATGATTTCACTTCCGTAATGCTCTCACGGGTGAAGATCAAAACACCGATATTTCACATGTCCAACTCTGTTACACTGTGACATCTATCAACTTGTTCTGGAACAACACAATCTAGAAATCCAACACTTAGGAATTGTATGGGTTTAGCAAAATCTAGAATGTGAAAAGATACATCTAGAATATCCTTGTTGTAACCTAAACCAGTTCTATGTTTATCGTGTGTAGTATCTTCCCAAGGTATTATAAAAGTTTTGATAATAATGTGCTTTACATGTATATGCAAATGACTGTCACACACACTTTCCTAAACATGACTTTCCGCTGCACCCAAATTTGCTCACGAAATGTCTTTACAAATCTGATTAAAATTTGACTGTTTATGAGAGTTAAGATTAAAAACAAAATTCTAAACAGAAACAAGTTCAGAATCACAATGCTTCTGTTGAAGTTCATCTCTCTGGAATTGAGATACAAGTTGCAAAAACTCGATCTTCTCTTGTGCATTTTGCAAACAAGATTGGATGTCAGAAAGCGTGTCCTTGATGACTTGGACATTGTTATGAATAGTAGACAACATTAAATTCTTCAATAACTATAGCAAATGATCGAGTTTGGGCATTTTCTCCAACAATCAACTTTAAAAAAAACGCATGTTGGCTACCACCGAAAATGCACCCAATACAAACAAATTTATGATGATTTAACTGGGGGTTGGCTACCACCAAAAATGTACCTGTTTACAACATAATCTGAACAAAAAAAAAATATTAGATTGCTGCAAACAAAATGTCATCTTCTTGTTGAGTATGACAACTTCTAAAATTTCCAAAGTTATCTTCTTGTTGAATATGACAAGTTCCAAAATTATCTTCACAAAGATTTGAATTAATGACCTCTAATACACCATGTAACTATATGAACTTGGCTAACCACAATGTCATTTTCCCTTCTTGATTTTATATTCATAAATTATGTAATTTAACCAAATTAAAGTCAATGCTCAATAAAAATCAAAACTTGATGTCATTCTTGTGTAGCACAACAAAGCCGCAGAAGCTCCTATTCTCCACATTTTGCATCGAACTGTAAGACAATCGAACTACTAGAAAACTCCATAAAAGCATCGCGGTTTCAAGGGTTGAGTCTATAGCAATCAACCAAATGCGCAGGAGTTGGATAACACAAATGACTCCAACAACAATAACCCATTCCAATTTTTAAACGCAAAATACAATTTCAAACGATGAATTAAGCCCATCCTTTGACCCCAACTTTCAACATTTAATTTATCATTAAGTCACAGTTATTTAAAAGCCAATTTTTTTATTTAAATATTGATAACAGTGATGACTATAGAAATAATCACTTACAACATTTCCAATGGTTCTACCTTTGATTCGACAGAAACAAAGAATTCTTCATTGTTCAACCCACTCTATATAAAACTTGTATGTCTCTAAATCATCCAAAGTAAATATTTCTTTGAATATCAACAATTTTCAATTAACAAAACCACGACAGTGAAAATTACAGTACCTCAGAAACTAAGATTTGTTTCAGATTTCATTTGCCAAAAAAATGCCTTGAGGTCCATCTTCTTACTCACTGCCTTTGCGTGGAATTCTTTAAATTTAGTCATGGTTAATTTGTCGGGTTTGCTTTCCACCACCAATGGTTCCTAATCATGATGTACTATCGATTTCCAAAAAAAATCATTCCACATTTCTTATACATAAAACTCCTACACAAGCCATCGAATTCAAAACAAAATTGACTAGTATTAAATTTCTCTACCACAGGTCCGAACTTTTTCTTTCTCAACTCATGTAGCTTTCCACTAATGTAATTCTCAGCGACTACTTCATCAAAATTTTGAGTGGTATTTGTAAATGAACTAAATGCTCAAAATATTGTTGATGCTTTCCTTAGTTTCTCATCGGGATTTTAAAATTTCAAAGTAGTAGCTCTTCTACATGTTTGGCAAATTGCACCTTTGCCTCAGAGATCGTAGAAATCCAACCGGCCTAGGGTGTGGCTCCCTCAAATTTGTCACAAGAAAATCTCTTTTCTTATAAAAAAGTTCAAATCAATGCTACTGATTCAAAAAACTCAAACACCTGATGGATAAAAACAAATCTTGATAAATTGCACAAATAATTCTGTTGGATTTTGATAAAGCAATGTGGTCAGTTCCATTTGTTATCTAGATACATAGCAGAGCCAATTGTTGATCCATCAGTAGCATCAGTTCCCCAGGGGAAAGCAGTAAATTAATGTGCTTTCATGGCCATCACTTTTGTTTTCTTTAGCTTGGATCCTTATAAGCCAAAGTCATAGGCGTAAACAACAGTTACCACCACATTGACGGGGCTCAAGTGAGTGATAGGAAGTCACATTTTCTAGGACGTCCTCAAATACCCAAACTTCAATAAAAGTAGTTAAAGAATAGGAAAACTTACTCAATGCTTTGAGCAGTTCTCTCACAAAGTTTCTAGACTTGCAGTAGATGCACACCGATGATATTTCTTTGATTTCTGCAACAACATATGCAGTCAGCAAACCACAGGGCGTTTGACAGTGTGCAGGGTTCCAAACGCAATATTTCAACAACGTGCAGGGAAAACACACTCTTTCAATAGCGCACAAACATCCATGGCCACAAAACTAATGGCTCATCTCCTCGAACCAGTGCTCTAATACCACTGTAAAACACAATAAATTGGAAGCCAAATCAAATGTATATTAATTGATTTCAAAGAATTATGTACATGATGTACATATAAATACATATAGGAAACAATTGAATTAGTTCTCGAGTCTTCTTGGACTCAAATAACTACCCAAACTAACCCTATCATTAACCCTGAGGATTTTTTGTCCAACAACAAGATTATTTATGTGATTTTTTTAGAGAAATTATGTTGTTGATATCTCCTTAAAACTAACTAATGTTTTCCTTTATTTGTGGATAACATAGCGTTGCATGGACACTCTTCCCTGGACATAGAAGATATAATATATGCCACTGTAATAGATACGAAGATAAATCACACTTTTCCTTTAGTGGAAACAATTCCAAATCAGGTGCTGCAACAAGGTTTTCAGGATCTTATGATCTCTCCTATACCGTTGGATCATGATGTTACAAGATTAAGGATGGCGAAGACAAGACATGGACAATAGTTCGATAACAAAAACATTGAAAACCAGTGAAGGTCTCCTTAGAGATTAAGACACTGGTGTTCAGAGAGGACATCTATTCAGACTATGTTGTAGGTATGAAAAAAGGACATTGGGCGGTAGATGGGAACTCACCAAAATAGATGAGGTGAAAATGCAAGACTGGGTGACTAAAATGTGGATGTTGATTTTGTCCTATAAGCCAAAGGCCACCATTCTGATGAATGGATGGTTTAGAATTCATTTTTTTCATGAGGAGGGTGTGATTCACATTTTAAAGACCCACTAGTTGGACGATAGGAGCCTTTTAAACTTGAGTCACTAGTTCGTGGGTTTTAACTCACTCACAAAAACTCTAAGTAGGCAGCTGATTTGGGTGTAACTACCTGGATTACCTCTTGAGCCATGGACAACAAAGGCACTGGAGGCCATTGGTGATACCATAGGTAGTTTTGTGTTCCTGGGGAATGCCAAACTTATTTCACTTGACAAAAGAGTGGCCTGGATTCTTGTTGAGCTTAAATTCTTTGTTGGGTTGTCAATAGAGATGGATCTAGTTTGGGGCCCAAACTCTTTTCGCTAGTGATTAAACTACTAGGGGATACCATTTCGATGCCTTGTTTGCCACTAGATTTCCCATTTATTTTCTAAATTCCCCTGTCATTTTCGGGGTTGTGGGGAGTGAAGGAAATCAAATGATGTGGTGGGGAAGGATTTCTACCAACGACACTCCCCTGCTAGTTCTAGTCTGTCGACAGAACGAAAGTTTTAATGTATCAACAATTCAAGTACCTTTGATTTCCCTCACACCCTATCCCTTGTTTGAATTTCTCTATTCCTGGTAATGGAAATGAGGAGGTATTTCCGGGGTCCATGGGTTGAGTTGAATCTTGTGATATATCTCTTAAATTCCTAAACCCATTGCTTCAATTGGTTTTGGTGGCATGTACTTCCCTATTTAAGATCATTTCTCATTTAGATGTCAGGTCGATGTCAATGGATAATTCCCTTCCACTATTGGATGGAGTACCATTGATTGACCCTTTTGTCCACAATCCCCCTATCACTTCAGCAGATCCTACTATTTGTCCAAACTCTCCACATGAAGTTTTATCTCCTACCAACTCGGTGGGAAGAGACCTCAAATTTTTGGCTCGTAACGCCAACATGGCTATTCTATCCCTCATCATTCATAGGGCGATGGGGTCTCTTGTTGATATTTCAATTAGCCTGGGATCTACCATGAATGTCACTATAAGGAAGAAGGAGAAAGTGTGTGGCAATTCTAAACACGCCACTGCAATGTGGCGACTAAAGCCTTGGACTTTTTGGTTGATTTGGACCTACATGATGTTTCTATTTCTGATGTTGTTGTTTCTCAAGACCTTAAAGGGGAAATGCCTGATTCGGGGGCCCCATGATGGATATTTTATCTATAAACATGTGAGGGTTGGGGGATCCCTCGAAGAGAATTTACCTTAAGCACCTTAACAATTCAACATATCATGTTGTCATCCTTATACAAGAGACCATTGTCCTAGTGGACAAGACACGAAAGTGTTTTACATCCATATGCCCTAGGTGGTCAGTCATTCAAACATACTCGATTGGTTTATCAGTTGGGATGGTATCTATGTGGGATCCATCAAATATTAAATTTTGTGCGTACAAATGCTTTGTAGGTATATTAATATCTAGTTTCTTTAGGGAAATGCTACACCATATACACATTCTCAACATTTACGCTCCATACAATGACGGAAAGAACTTCTAGACTTGTATGGACACATGTGGAATTTTGAAGATGGACTCCATAATCATGGAAAGGGGTATGAATCTTACTATTTATGGGAAAAGATGTTAGGGATCTAGTTGTAGACTGAACCCTTTGGGCGATTATTTTAATGACCTATTCTCTGGGAACAACCTCATGGATATATGTCAAATTCCCATTTATCCAACATGGAAGAATGACAAGATAAATCAACAAAATATCGTAGAAGAGATTATATCACTTCTTATTACATATTTTGGAACCTTTGGGGGTTTTCAGCCCTTGGGTCTCTTTTGCGATCATATCAGACCATGCTCTTATAATCCTCCAGCGGTAGGGGGTAGGTCTTGGACTGGTCTTCCTATCAAGTTTAACCCTACATGGTTAGAAGATCAATATTTATGTGATTTTATTAGTAAGACATGGATTGAGTTTTTAGGGTCACCAAAATAGTCTAGCATGGAAACAATGGTCGCTAAGTTGAAGGTATTAAAATGGTTTGTTCACAAATGGATTTCTTAGAAGAAGGACCAACATAAGAAGTAACTAAGGAAGATTGATGCATAGATGGATAAGATTGGGAATACTATTTCCCCAAACATTTTATTGTCAGAAAACCACCAAAGATTAATGGAGCTAGAATCACGTAAAAGGAACATATTACTAATATAGGAAAAAGAGTGGAGGTTGAAATTTTGGGCAATATGGATTGCCTATGGAGATAAGAATACAAGAATTTTCCAAAATTTTGCTAGAAATAAAAGACAATATAATACCATATGGGAGATCGATGATGGTATGGGTGGGAAAGTATCAAAGGCTGAGGAGATTCATAGGTGGGAGGTGGAGTATTTTTAGAATTAGTTTAAAGCAAAATAAGATATAAACATTGAGAACCAACTGACATACATGGAATATTACATGCACATGTTCAATAAGCAGGACGATCAGATGGTTGAGGGCCTTGTCACACTACAGGAAATATATAAGGTCCTTAAACCTTTCTCAAAGTACAAATATCTTGGCCTAGATGGTTGGACCGTCGATATTTTCATACATTTCAAAGATATTCATGGGTCCTAATCTACTTAGAATGGTGGAGGATTCTAAGCTACACAAGAGAGTTATAGGGTCATCAACATGACCTTCATTGCATTGATACCCAAAGAAACTAACCCTAAGAATTTTCGGGATTCCAAGCCTATGTCAATCTACAAGATTGTGTACAAATTGATCTCAAAGATAATTGCAAATTGGTTGAATATGTACTTCTCGACTAACATATCCCTTAAACAATTTGGTTTCCTTAAAAATAGGCAAATACAAGATGCAATCGTTATCACACAACAATATTTGCACACAATAAAAACTCGCAGAAAGGATGCCATCATTTTGAATTTGGATCTTCACTACACATATGATAGTGTGGATTGGACTTATCTGACATTGATTTTGCATAAGATTGGACTCTCTGTGGGGGTGGTAGAATGGATTATGGCTTGTAATTCCACGGTGACATATGTTATAATTTTTAATTGTGTTCCATCTAGTTTCACTCGTGCCTTTAGAGGCCTTAGACAAGGATGCTTATTATCTTCTTTTACGTTATTATTGGTCATTGAAGGCCTCAATAGGCGATCTTGGTGGACAAGGGTCATGGTTTATTTCCAAGGTTAGAACTCATGAGACAGGTATCAATCACTCACCTAATGTTCATGGATGACGTTTTACTTTTTGATCAGGTATCTCTAGGTCAATGGACTCATCTACATCACATGATCTCGACATTCAATGAAGCCTCTGGTTTAATCATGAACTCTTTCAAATTAGAGCTCATATATGCTACGACAGAGCTGGGACAAGTTAAGGTAATTGCTAGTATTTTAGGAGTCAAGACACAAAATTTGGAGTTAGTATTCAAGCACTTGGGTTTTAGGATGAAACCAAATAGATATCTCCTCGTAGATTGACAATGGCTTATCAACAAATTAAGGGGTAGATTAAATGAGTGGACTCACAAATGGTTGTTTGTTAGGGGTAGAGTAGTCCTTGTTCAATTGGTCCTATGTAACATATTTGTGTATTGGATGCATCTGTACAAGCTTCCTAGAGTGATCATCAAGCATATTGATGAATCAATTCCAAACTCCATCTGGTCTAATCTAAAGGGGAGCAGGAAGATACATTTGGTTAACATGGATATTATCACGAGGAGGAAAACATTTGGTGGGCGGGGCATTAAAAAGACCAAAAACTTTGGATGGCCTTTGTTGCCGAAAAGTTTTTGGAGTGTAATATCTAGATCTGGTATTTGGCATGAGATTATAAAAGGAAAATATTTAAAGAACAAGAGCCCTTAGGATTGGATGAGGTAGGGTGCTAAAGGCACTAAGTATGGATCATTTATTTGGAAAGGTTTTAAGTCGACCAAGCATTGGACCATTGAAAACATTCAATGGTATATTGGATCGGGTAGGGAAACAATGATCGGTATAAAGTCAGTATATGGTGTGGTGGACACATAAAGTTCCCTATTCCGATCATAAAATTTTTACATGAGAAAGGTTTTCTTAATATTGCATAGATTTTGAAGGGATGGGGTCCTTTACATCTATATTCCATTTGGATGGATGTAGAGGACTTGGGCCTTGGTAATGGCCTCTCCGAAACTTGGAACATGTATATCCATCAATTATCCATGATGGAATTTCATTAAACCATGATGATGATAGACTCTGCTGGTAGGCCAACATAGTGAAGGGAAATATCATGATCAATGAAATATACAATTACATATCATCCACTCTCGCTGAGTGGAAAGATAAGTTTTCATTTCACAGGGCTTGGTCGTGGGAAATGCTCAGCAAAATCATGATTTTTAGTTGGCTTGTTTGCACAAATAAAGTACTTACCTGGGATAATTTATGCAAGTGTGGTTTCTAGGGCCCTAGGAGATGTAGTTTATGTCATAGTTTTTATGAGAATGTTATGCATTTGTTTATAAGGTATCCATTTGCTATAGGTACTTGGATAGATGTTTTTAGAAACTTATGATCAATATAAGTTGGCACTTTTCATCACTTGATGTGTGTTTTAAAAAGTGGTTTGACTCATCACTAGTTCATAGTAAAATTCCATTTTTTATTTGCTGGGGCATTTGGAAGGGGCATAATGCCTCAAATTTCAAATATTACACATAAAACATTAGAAGCATTGGATCCAACATCTGTGCACATTACATGGAATATAGGAGGGCCCCAAGCAAAAAGATCCATCAGATATTAAGTTACCAGGATCCATCGATCTCCTTCCCTATTGACCATTTGGATGGTTTAGCTTAGAATTACAATTGTGGTTCTGGTGTCAGACTTGCCATTAATGTAGAATACTCATTTTTGTTGGAATGTAGGTAATGAGACTAACAATAGAGTGGAAATTCTTTCATTATGGGGCACACTATATTGTGTTAGACATCTAAATCTTGAAGTGGAACACATTTGTGGTGATTCACAGGTAACTATAGACTATAGAAATAATGGTACTATATTCGCCACTTCACACACAGGCCACTAGATGCAGTGGATCCATAAGATTAATGGTCTCTTTCGTCAGGTTCCCTTTACACATTTGCACAAGGAATTCAACTATGTCATTGATTCATTCTCAAAGGAAGGTCTATCAATGACCATTGGAATCATGATATTCTTGGTGTTCTGGCAAGGGCACCACCTACAATCATGTTTTTTCCCTTGGAGCTGAAGGATTGATCTACTTATTTTGTTTTTGTTTTTTGTGCACAAACAATAAGGATTCCTGACCCACCTTTTTTTTTGGTTTTAAATATGTTTACTTGGTGTAGGTTATTAATGAGATGAAAATGTATATTTGTCTTTGGTTGGTCTCCAGACAAACTGGGTTGGTGGCGTTAGCACCAAGTTTGTACTTTCCTAAAGGTTCACAGGTTATGATTTTCAGTCAATTGTGCAAGGAGTGTAAGGACATATCAATTTTTTGTGTAAATTGCTATATAAGCCTAAGGACATGTCAAAACAATTAATTTCACCTAACCCTAAATTTTCCCTAAGTTGTTTGCAATGAAATCATCCTATCACAAGCCTATAGTTGGTGCTGCGAAATACTTTCATAGCACTCACAAAAAAAAAAATTAAACTTAGGTTTCCAAGATGCTATCCCTATCATTTCAAATGCCTAAGTGTTTTTTCACAAATTTATATCCATTTTTATCCTTGATGTGACATTTAGCATCATTTGAAGCTAATGAAGTCTAAAATCAGACCCTAAAAATGCTAAGTTTTCCCTAAACGGTAATTTCCAACAAACCCAAAAAATCATTTGTAGAGTGCAACAAGGTTGTGAAAGGGTTTACAATTTCCGACCAGAAGGATTCAAGGTCGTGGAAGGATTTACGACATTAGAACATTTGTAATATGGGAAGATCAGACCATGTGAAACGTTTTGAGCTAGATGGAATGTATTTTGAGATTTATCCATAAATGTTGTCATTGTTCTGAAATATAGGTTGGGAATTAGTATTCCATCACTTCAATGGACATAAACTAAGTTAGTTTCATGACTTTATATATTATTTTGATGGAAGTACAACCTAAATAAGAACCCTAAAATTTCCAATCATCGAGGAATCCATTGAAGAGGCCACGATTTTGCTTATTGAGGGTGAAATATGGTTTAAAAAGAAAAAACCACAAAATATAGACCTAGATTTCTTCTTGAAGGAGGACTGCCAAGACCAATACTGGAACGTAGGAGTCCACCAAAACATGTTGAAGCCTAAATGGTCTAGCATTCTAAGGACTGTGCAACTCGTCTTCACTTGGGAAGGTAAGTAGTATAAAGTTTATTTGTATCACATGAGGTTTTTGCGTCATCTAGCAGGTTTCAGTAAAATGAATTTGCCCTATTTTCTTCATCAAAGTCTGTTGAAAATGTTTACCAAAGCTAGAACCAGGACTGAGCTTTCACCTCATGACATTTGTCATCATGGCCTGATAAAAATATTATATACTCATGAGTTGAATAGGCAAGTGGAATAACCGAGACAAAGAAATATGAGAAACCATGCACACAAAAGGCAAAGGAGTGATCAAACTAAATTTTTTGTCAAAACCCTAGCTCATGAAATAGAGAGAAAGCCTAGTCATATCCCTGTTGAAGAACATATTGAAAATGCTGCAAAATAGCCATAGGTTAGGGTCTATGAGAGGAAAATAAGAAGATAAAAGAAGCAAATGCTAGAAGAAGAGGAGGAAAAATAGAAAACAACAAAAAGTGAAAAAGGGAAACAAAGCATGGAAACAATGGATGAAGAAATATAAATAGAGCCTAGGGTTTACTATAGAAAACACCATACTTATTCTACAAATAAACTAAGATTGAGTTTTAAGGCAAAGATCAAAACTAAGCTAGAGGAGGCGATTATTATTGATGAATAAGAAGAAATTATAAAGGTTTCAATGAGAAGAAAGAAGGCCACCAAAAAAAGGAAAAACATATTATGCAGGCAGAAAAGGGAAAGAAACCCTAAAAGCTATCAAAACCATTCACAAAGGTACCAGAAGGATAACATGGGCCAAGACAAGTTAAACCTCCTTATTTAGGCTGCCGAAGCTATGGAAGAGTGATCAGTTTAACTCATTGGCAAAGAAATATACAATACCCTAATTTTGTTTAAAAAACCCTAATTCTACTTCAATATTTTGGCATGCTTCATTTCATCATTTTGACAATCAGTTTATTTTTGATATAATATGGTAACATGTCATAAAAGGTTTTGTGGCTAAGGGAGGGTAAAAAATATGAGTCAACATAAGAGAAAAGAGCCTTAAAAGAAGTAAACAGTTTCACATGACAATTGCACAGTTTCAACAGATTTTACAGGTTCATGTATTAGTTTTGCTACCAAGGAGGAATATGAGTCACATTTCCAAATATTAATCCTACAAGGGTGTGAAACGTTCTAGATATGAAGCCTACACTTCAGTTGTGACTCACCCTTTTGCCAGAAGAACAACTTAGGAGAATGCGTGCAATAATTTTTAGATGCTTTGAACAAGGTTTAAATAGAAAATAGAGATTTGAATAGCTAGAAAGATAGGATTTTAATTATGTTTTGTGAATTAAACTCTCATATACTGTAAATATTTTATAGTTATGCTACAATACTTTGTGGATCTGAAACTTTATGTATTTTTCCTATATAATACATCAGAAAGGAGGAAAAAAGGTTGGATTTTCAAGTTTGGAGAAAAAACTATTGTTATGTTTTGTAATAGTTTCTAAGTATTAATTATATCAAGTGTAGAAGTACATAGTGCTTTCATACAAGAGATTCATGACGATGATGTTTTGAAGTTTGTCTCTTTTCTCATGTGTATGTGAATCCCTTCTCAGTTGTTCATTTATGTGTAAATCTTTTAAGTATTTAAACTGGAAGTAAATTTTTTGGAACTCATCCTTTGTTAGATGCTCCATTTCATAAATTTAAATACTCACAATTTTCCTCTAAAGTGATATTTCAAATTCATCCAAGGTTAGATGTTTCAAATGTGATAGATTATTAATCATTTTTCCACTTTCATACAACAATGATAATATTCATAGATAAACATCATTTACCTTGACTTTGTTTCCTTAAGCATTTTATCAGTCATTACTAATCTGTATACACACTCAGATTTGACTCCATTACCAAATAGTTGATATTTCTTCAACCCTACCCAACCACCACATTCAAAATCCAAAAACCCTACTGAAGATCTAACCATTATTTGAAAATACAACCAATTGCTAAGCCTAGTGATTAGGTTTTCAGAGAGAGCCCTCTCTGGATTGAAGGGGCTAGCCTTCAATCTACAAGCTTGGTTTGAAAAGGTTACCTTAGGAATTCCTTTTTCACAATCAAGAGGACACTTCTAAGTGATAGCAGGTGGATTAGCTTCGACATGGTGAAGAATAAATCTTTATAATTGTTTTTGTGATGATGGATTTGTTTTACCAATGGTTCGATACTGTTGGATACCTATACCAATAGGTTTCATATTTCATGATTGGCAAATTCAAATGCCAAATATGCTTTGCTTTGCTGATACAAAGATCCCATATTTCCAAGACAACGCAAGGTGTGTACATGCCTTCATGTTTACTAAATTTTGATGGATGGTCCAATAGTCTAATCTGGATCATGCCATGTTTCAATTTTCTGTTGTAGAATAGAGAAAGAAGTCTGTCCAAACCGTTTAATCTTGGCAGACCAATAGTTAGGTAGAGAAGCTAAGGTTCCCAACTGCTTAATCTGGGGCCTTGGAAGCAATAAGGGTAGTGTTAGATAGGCAATCCAAAGAAAAAGCCAATGGAAAAGAAAAGACACATAAGGGTCTGCAAGTCCAAGTGCACCCTCCAAGAAGAAACAAAAAATGCTAGGCAAGTAGATGGGTAGGTAGATGGGGTTGCAGAAGTGGTATTCCTTCTTTCAAACTAAATCCTGCTGGTCAATATAAAGAAAACATCACAATGAAGCATGTCTAACTTCCCTTTTTCCTTGTTTAAACACTCATTACTAACATCCCTACACCAGTTGTGTTTGTGAAAGAATTCAAGGTTTTATGTTGGTTCTGGTTTCCTTTAAGAGCCACATTTCTTGTGCAAAATTCTTTTCATTTTGATCTACTCCCTAAGCTAAGTTGTTTTCAAATAAACTTAGTGATATCACTCCTCATTTACCCTCTCCCTCCATATTAACCCCTAACTTCTATTATCTAATTTCCTATGTCACCCTTTCCCTATTATTATAACACCATGGTGTATAAACCCCAAACATTCTATAAATATCCCCCCCTTGGCATTATAGCCATATGTTCACCACTAGGGAATCAAATTGACATCTGGTCCATTTGAGAACCCAAGCCTAACCTCTTTTTCTCCTTCAGAACTCATCTACCTAGTCAACCCTTCATTTCACCTAAGAAACCTTGGAAAAAACCCATTTGCACCCTTTAACCCACTTAAAAGGCAAAAACACCTTGAAAACCCACTTTTCCGCTTTATCCTAAGTTTGGGATTTATGTGCAATTTTATACAAAAATACATTGAAATAACCCAATATCCCGACTTATCCAAAGTTTTGAGCTACGCACGATTTTGCAAAGAAATTACATGAAAAAACCCATTTTTCCTAAGTTTTTGTGATATGCGCGCCTTTATAAAAATACATTAGAAAGCCATGCAATTCGCAAATTTTTCTAAAGGTCCCGCCGGGCACAAATCCCATGGAAAATCATTTTTTATTACCCGCCCGGTGTCGTATCGTTCGGACAGGTTATCGGTCCGTCGACCGTCCGATCGGGCGCTTTTCATCCAACGGCTGTCGTGGATATCGGACCGGCCCCGACGTCCGAAAGATAGCATCCGATATTTGTCAGAGGCTGACGTCAGGCCTCGGCCACGCGTCGCCCCCACAGTGTATCGGAGTCCCCTCTGATAGATTCCCTTCCGTATCATAAGCGGTGCGATATGATACCACCGGCGGTTTCTGGTTTCCACTAAACCGCCTACCAGCGTCATTGCCAGTGCCACTGCCAGCGTCATCGCCGCGTCCACACCCCTGTCCGCCATTGCTCCACCTCTCTGCCACCTCACCACCCCCGTGGACCACTCATAAGCTGCCACATCACATGATGACATCATGCTGATGTCATCCGACCCTGACCCACCCGATGACGTCATGCTGACGTCATCCGAAAAAGGCGCCAATATCCCAAAAATCCATATTTTGGCCAATTTTTTTGTGTTTTTTGCACTTTTGAAAAAAACTTCTGTTGCGCCTTCTGCATGCATTTTACGTCCAAATTTGCACCAACCTGTTGATTTCGACCTGGAGACCTTCGGCGCGCCTACCCACCTGCATTTGTGACCTAGACCATCAAGTTTACCAGGTATTTATCCCTGTGAATCCTCTCTACGCCTGGTTTTGTCTACAAATTGACTATATTCACTTGAGACACTGAAAAACACATAATTCACCAGCAAATCCCTTGCGCCCAGTTCCCATTTGAAATGGGAAGCTCGAAGTTCACCAGCTAGGCCTTGTTACCCAAGCTTTCTAATAACCTGCATTCTGTTCGCGCAGTCATGAACAGGGAAACCGAACCTACACCTAATTACTAAGAAAACGTCTGTTAAAGACAAGTATTTGCCTTCTCAAGCGCTGTGTGCAGTATTTCAATTGCTGCCATTGACCCTTCTGCCCTCTATTTCTCAATTCACCTCTTCTTCCAACAAATACTCTTTTCTGTTACTCAGCACAAGTAACACTAATTTACATACAAAGCAAAGTTCCTAAGTAACCATGGAAACTCCAGTAGCACCTGTGGCCCTCAATGTTGCCCCTTTAAATGCCCCTCAGAGAGAATTGGAGTGGCAAGCTTTAGCAGACTCGGATTACCAAATTGCAGAAGAATTCCTATCACAAAGCAAATTCCACCTCCACCTGCTAAATGAATTAAAAGCCAAACATGTAGCTGGAATAGATATATTGGGCATTTGGGATTCCTTCCTCCCAATCCTCAAGCTTCCTCAGGTCAACCAATTCCCTGACCTAATTCACCTATGTGCTGAATGTTATGATCCCACTCAGAGAGCTGTGCTTGACCCTTCAAGCTCAGTTGTGTTCTACATTACCCCTGAGGCCATCAAAGAGATGCTGCAATTCAAGACTGAGAAGAAATTGGTTCCCCTATCTTTGTTTGATCTGATAAACCAAGGAGCCAAGATGTTGACAGATGCTCAGATCACAAAGCTGAACCAATTGTTTATTAACTTTGACACTGTGCAATACCCTCCTATTTTTCATGGCTACCTCAACCCATTGGGTAGGGACCTTGCAGATATGATCAGTCCCATTCTGGGCTATAACTCAATTGAGTATATTGATGAGACTGTACTGGTAATG
>APFE030433444.1:10126-20734 GCA_000404065.3 Pinus taeda | reverse complement strand
TTTCTTCAAAACACAGTCTTTAATGAATGTATTCAATATTCTCTTTTGACCTGTAAAACAGCTCTGCCACTGTTCAACACTCCTAATTTACCTTGATTTTACTATGCCGTGCTTCACATACCTTAAAAACCAGATGAACTTCAAGTAAATAAAGCAAAACTTTGTGCAAGCATTCACCTGTCACTTTAAAATCTGCAACTCTCATTTGGCAGCTAATCTATTTAGCTGTGCTTTTAGTTTTGCAACCTCCTTTTCCATGGTTGTGATTTCAGCTACAACCCTCTCCATCTCAGCCACTTCTTTTTCGGTTGCCTCCCACTGGTCTTTTGAAGATGTAGTCTTTGCTTCTTGGGAAATGGGGACCTTTTTATTCAAATATTTCTTCTTGATTTCTTTTGCTTTTTCTGTTCTGGGTAGCGGTTTCTCCATTTCTCTTGCTTGTCTTCTTGTATAGGGTTTTTTCTTCATTTTCTCTGCCTCCTCTGTTTTAAGCAGTTGTTCAATTACTTCTGTTCTAGGCACCTTTACAGCTACCTCTTCTCTGTGCAATTGCTCAGCTTCTCTAATTTGCTTCCTTGTGACTGGCCTCCATGGTTTGAACACAAATTCTTTACCAGGTTCATCAAACCTTAACCTCTTCGAGGCCTTTGATTTTTTAGTGCTCTCTGGTGATGATTGAGTTAGGTCAATATGCATTGACTCACTATGCACTGATTTAGCTTGCTCAAAATCAATAGCTTCAAGCAAATCATTTAAACTAGCTTTTGATATTGGACTTTCTTCAACAGCTATTGATTTTCCCTTCTCTTTGCTTAACTGACTTCTGGTTTTTACTCTTGATACCTGTTCAACTCCACTTGACCCTGGTGCATTTTTCTTGTGCTTGATTTTCTCTTTTGATAATGATTGCGGTGTCTCTTTGATAACTAATGGCTTTATTGATTCCTTCAATTGGGTCTTGGTTTTCTTCTTGCCTTTTATCTCCTTTCTTAGTTCAGCAAGAGTAGGTTCCTCAGTTGACCTTTCTCTTTCTCTAACAGGCAGTGGGGTGAGGCCTGTCTTGCTCTGAAAACCAGCCATAAAAATAAAAGAGTCCCAATCCCGACCAATCTTCTGCAAGTTATCCAGCACTAACAGTTTTACTAAACCATGGTGAAACAGTGATGTTTCACAGTCATCTTTCCTCAATTGAATCTTGTCACACATCTTGCTGAGGCTACGAAACAAGTAGAATGGGATATCTATAAATGATGTGCCTGTAAAATGCAGCAACAGCTTAAAATGATAGGATTAAACCTTGTTATATCTCCCTTCACATGTTAAATATTTCTGAATACATGTTAAGAGAAGTGCATAGTGTTCTTTTACATAATGTCTCGGCACAGCCTTTGTAAGGTCTTCATTTACATAAGGCTCCTTCAAGAACTCCTTGCAGGGGTTCATATCAAATTTGAAATTTTTAAACCACTCCTGCCCTCCTCTCGGAATTTCAGTCACCCTAGCAATAACCTCTGAAGATACTGGGAAATCTAGCATAGCTACTTTAGAACTTAAACCTGTAAAATTTAAGGCAAATGCTTTTGTTACCTCAGCATGCCCACCCTGTAGCTTCTCACAAAATGTCCAGCAACCAGCATCCTGAAAATCTTGTCTCACACCTTCGTCTCTCAAAGCGAGATCTAATCCCACAGGTTCTTTTCTTTGACATCTTCCAGACCGATGCCCCTTCTTCTCCATTTCGCTTTGAAATTCTTGTGCAGAGAAACACTACCAGCTTCAACTCCAAATGCGAATTCAAACTTTTGAACGTCGGCTCGCTTGCAATCGGTTCCTTTTAACGAATGAACTCGGGCTCCTCCGCAACTTAACAGTTTTATCATACAAACAGACCAATTCATGCAACATTAACAAACATCATAACACTATCAGCATTACAAACCATTTGAATGATTTTATGTGCGTGGTTATGAACCTATTGGTGGAATGATGGCTTATACTTGCTTGAAAGGACGCCATTCTGACAATAAACGGACAGACATACTGACTCATCCCCCAGACATGACATTCTAAGAATCAGTGCTGCTTAAATCCCCGAATCCGCGATTTCGTAGCGCAGACAGTTATAAGTTAACAATATGTGCTACGAAATGGCTGGTTACTGACACGCTGTGAAAGAACTAAAACATCATTGCGCTGCAAAATCAGCCAATAAAATTGCGCTGCAGAAATGCGAAAAGGACTAGTTGATGTGTATAAGACAAGACATATCTTATACAATCATGATGGAGGATGACTAATGGCTTTTGAAAATGATTCATATGAATATCTTTATAAAACACGATCCCTAAGTAACAAACATAGGGCAACAACCATTAGACACCTATTTTTGGACAACAAAAATTTTATGGACAACATTATGTACATATCACTGCAGTTCTAGGTGATAACAGACTCCATGCCCAATGGAACACTAGGAAATTTTGCTAATTTGTTTTTCACAGGAAAGGCATTGATCTGCAGTTCTTGAGAACTCACAGGGAGGATCTCATCCCCAGAAGGAGCCAGTGTTAGCTCTGCTACATACTTCAGCATTTGGAGGACCAAATATTAGCTCGGTCATGTGTTTATGCAAAAAGGGCAGATTGCAGTTGTCTTTTCTTCCTTCTCCCTCATTTTTCTTATACTCCATAGCCCCGCTATCTCTATTTTTCCTCCTTAAAGCCTCTCCATTCCCCGAATAATCCCTCTGAAATCTAACAAAGCCCCTTTTCAGCCCCAGCGCTTAAGCGTAAAGTGCAAGCCTTCCATAAGACCCAACCATATGACTTGGTGCTTTAATTCCTCATCGCAATCGGCAAATCGCATATGTGTGTATAAGCCTATCCCATGACTTCTGCCGATGCGATAAAGTCTTAAGTGTGGCTAATTCCTGTATCGGGTTCGTAGTCTCATTGCTATCAACAAATCGCATCCATGTATAAATACTACGCCCCTGACTTCCGCCGATGCGATATTGCGATCACTCCTCTACGATCCAATCAATCCTGATAAGATCCAACGACCCTCATCCATCCCGATCTCATATCTCCTGATATCTTCTGTGAAACGATCTCCACTGCCCATTCATTCGATCCAATGGCATTCGCTCCTCCCGATCCTGTGAACTGCCCGCACGTTAACCCGTGGGGAAAGTGGTTTTCCTCCTGTCACATCTGCCATGCGTCATCGCCTGAATGGGATCGTTGGCCATTGTACGTTTACCGCTCTCCTCCCAAAAGCGGTGCGATCAATTCCACTTACCACTTCCACCCGATTTCTCCCGCCAAGAGATCTTTGTCGTCCGTTCACTTGATCCAACGGCTGATGTCTAATCCTTGGCCTGCTCATGCGTCTACCATGCTGTCCTTATGCCTTTGACCTATATCATACACCCAAAGGATGGAGCAATCAGTTACCAAGTGCGATGTGCGACAGCGACCCAAGGGTGGACCCGATGGAAAATTAAACCATACTTGAGGACTTTCAAAGTCAGAAAGAGGTAGAAAAGGGCAGGATTTAGCAGTATAGTAGTGTTTTCACTGTTTATGACCCGAACAGCCACAACAACAGAAAAACATTCGTGGCTATCATCTGAAAGGGACCGGTGCATGGATTTCATAGGCACGATAGCCACTCCATTGTAGGTTCAGGCAGCAAGCCATCCTTAGAGGAGTCTTGCAGTCATGTTACATACCAGAAGAAGGATTTGGAAAAAATATAGCGGCCAACAAACAGAGCTTGGAAAAGGAAGTGGAAAGGCAACAGCACAACACGATGTAGCCCGCACCAGAAGAAGGATTCGGCAGAAAGACAGCGGCCAGAAAACAGAGCCCGGAAAAGGAAGGATAAGGACCACTGCACGCTGCAACCCAAATCAAACAAAATCATGGAGCATTAACAGTCCTGTGAGTGCAACAGTCATCCTAACAAACATTATGGGGCATCTTTGGCATGAGAGAGATCCCAGGCATCACAACAGGCTACCCAAGATCTCTGAATATGTTATTCCTCTGTCAGAAAAGAAAACCTCTGAGCCATGCCTACCTATTGAGGGAATCAAACGGTTAAGGGACATATCAGACAAGTTTAAGAGTTCGAGACTTCTAGAGATCTCGAGAGCATTGTAAAGGGCCTATAAAAGGTAGAAAACTACATGTAATAGGGGTTCAACTTCTGGAGACTATTGAGACTTTGCTACTCAAGCTTCTAATCTTCATTCTAGCAATATAAGCTTCTTTTACTGTTATATGTTCAATGTCCATTTTCTCTTCTGTTCCAAGCTTGCACTTGAATAGGTTGTTCATGTTTCTTCTATGTCTAAATCTAGATAACTGTCATCTTATCTCTGCATAGATAAATAATATTTGTAAGCTTCTTTTACTTCCTGTAGTTGGCCATTCATATGTGTTTATATATGAATCTACTGATATAGTAGGTATTCTCCACCCATTCATTAATTCTAGAAACTATTGAGCATTAGTGTTCTAAAGCCTTGTAAAGCTAAGGGTGTTCATGCATGTCTTGAGTAAAAACAGAGTAGAAATCGTTATTTGGCTTGATCCAAACCATATTTTATTCCCATAGCTCAGAGAAAAATATTAACAATTTGTTGAGTTTGTAATGTTCCCGAGCATCTTTGATTTACAATCTAGGAGAGTTTCTTGGGGTGATAATAGTTCCAAGTGAACGGGGGGGAGAAAATACTAAATTTGTAGCACTTATGGTCTGATTTGGTACAGGAGGAAATAACGAAGAATACCAGAGATGGTACTTCATCCAAGGGTGAGGATGAAGAAAAATTTGCATTGTTTGGAAATGCAAAGAAGGGAAAAGTGAATAAATATGAATCCAAGCTAAAACCCACTCAAGGGGGAAAGAAGAAATATTTGTCAAAAATTAAATGCTTCCATTGTCATGAATCTACGCACTGTGCCATGAAATGTCCACACAAGAAGAAAAGTAAGAAGATCTCAGGAGGAGAACAAGGTGAAGCTTTAGCTTCTCAGTTCAAGATTGACTTTACCCTCATTGTATACATGGTCAATGCCATGATGGGGAGTGTGTGGTACTTGAACTTAGGTGCATCGTTCAACATGATAGGGAATAGTGAATTTTTCAGTGACTTCGAGGAGAAATATTTTGAGATGCATATCGAGATGGTATAGCGTGTCTGTGATTAGGACAATCACCTTTTAGAGGGAGTCAGGCTCCCCCCTGAGGCTCAAGGATGTCATGTTCGTTCTGAGCCTAAAGAAAAATCTCATCTCTATTGCAATTTTGGAAGACTGTGGTTTTGATGTGATATTCAACAAAGGAAAGGCATTGCTAAAACTCATAGCCACGAGATAGGTGAACCAGATCAGGGTTCATGTGAACAACCTATACAAGATATATGTGGAGGATTGTGTTGGATTCAACAAAAAGGCAGAGAAGGTGTAGAGTCACGATATAGGTGAACTTTGGCATATAATAATTGACCATTTGCATCATGGTGCTTTGAACATCATGCAGCAGATAACCACATGCCTCCCTAAAGGAGCACTTGAGCAATGGGATGTATGCAAAGGATGTACTCTGGGGAAGTACACAAAATCTATATTCCATGATCAGGATAGAAAAGCACATGCACTCCTAGAAAGGATCCACTCTAATGTCTATGGACCTTTATTGACAACCTCCACTACCAAGCACAAATAATTTTTTTATTTTTATTGATGACTTCTCATGGAAGTGTTGGATCTTCCTCATGCAGAAGAATGATGAGACATTCTCCAATTTTGTAGAATTCAAGGCATTAGTTGAGAAAGAAACAAGAAAGAAGGTGAAGACTCTTAGGAGCAATGATGGAGGTGAGTACGTGTCAAATGAATTTAAAAAGTTATGTGTAAAAGAAGTCATTTAGCAAGAGTTGATGGCAACCCACAACCCACAACAGAATGGGGTGGATGAGATAAATAATTGTAGCATTGTGGGAGCAGCAAGGGTGATGTTGCATGATCAAGGCCTACCTCTACACTTGTGGTTCGATGCATACAATAGAACAATCTATTTCTAGAACGAGAGTCTTCATCAAATTATGGGCATGATTACACTAGAGGAGGATTTCTTAGGGATAAAGTCAGATGTGTTGCACTTCAGGATTTTGGAGCCTCTATTTACTACCATGTCTCTAAAGAATCAAGGAAGAAGCTAGATTTGACAAAAGAATTGGGGGTATTTGTAGTTTATACAAAGACTCCCCACAACTACGATGTGTACTTGTCATCCCTCATAATGAAATTTATGCAAAGGGATGTAAAATTTGACGAAGATAAAGCCATGAGGTGCTCTCTTGAGAGGGAACTTCAAATCCCACTAGAAGAGGATCTTTTAGCTCCAAATGAGGAGCCTCAAGAAGTTGTGAGCAACCAAAAATTGAGTAGCAGAGAGTGGAAACAACCACTCAAAAATAACCATCCAAATAGGGCAGAAGAGGGACCAGGGAAGCTGAGAGACTTGTGCAGGATGCGAGGGAGAAGGTGGTTTCTCCTTCAAATCAGCATAGGTAGAGAAGGTCACTAGATCAGTACACTGGCTATACGGATCTAATGACTGAGCTTATAGAGACTGATCCATCCTCTTTCGAGGAAGCAGTACAGAAACTTGTATGGTTTGATGAAATGGTGGAGGAATATGAATACATTATAAATAACAATGTTTGGGAAGTGATCCCAAGACCAATATAAAAATCAATTGTGGGTTTGAGATGGATCTTCAAGGTAAATCATGTAGAATATGGAATCATAGAAAAGTACAAGGCCATATTTGTGCCCAATGGGTCCTATCAAGTTGAGGGGATTGATTATGAGGAGACCTTTGCTCATGTACCAAGGTACTCACCCATTGGATCAATTCTTGCTCTAACTACACATATGGGATGGAAGATCCACCGGATGGATGTAAAAATAACATTCCTCAATGGTGTTATTAAGGATGAGGTGTATACTAAGAAACAATAAGGCTTTGAGACTTTTGATCGAGATTCGCATGTGTGCAGACTCAAGCGAGCATTGTACGGTCTCAAGAAATCACTCCATTCTTGGTACATCAGGATTGATATCTATCTCACCAGTTTGGGCTTCACCAAAAGTGAAGCGAATGTAAACCTCTATCATATCTTGGTAGATGATAAATTATTGCTTATTGTCTTATATGTTGATGACTTGATTTTAATTGGTGATGAGAAGATGATCATATCTTACAAGGTGGACCTTGCAAGAGAGTTTGAATTGAAGGACACAGGTCGCATGCACTACTTCCTCATATTGGAAGTATGGAAAGGTGATGGGGATCTGTTTGTCTCCTAGGGAAAGTATGCCAATGAGATAATTCAAAGGTTCCACATGGACAGTTTCAAACCCATGGAGACACCTCTAGAGACCAACTAGAGGAAAGAGGATTCCACTTCAGGTGAGGAAGTGGATGATACTATTTACTATCAGTTGGTGGGTTCACTAACGTATCTTGTGAAGACACAACCAGATATGTGCTATGTAGTCAACTAGTTGATCCAAGCTATGGTTAGGCCATCCAAATTATTTTGGAGGGCAACTAAGCATGTTCTTTGATACCTCAAAAGCACTATCCAGTTTGGAATATGGTACATATGGATAGAGAGAGTGAAGCTATATGGATTCCAAGATAAAAATTGGATGGGGAGTCCATCATATGGAAAGAGTACATTAGATGGAATTTTTAGTTGTGCATCTACAATGATTTCTTGGTATAGTAGGAAGAAAATATCTATGGCACACAACTCGAAAAAAGGAGAATACATGGCTTCCAATTAAGAAACATGTGAGGTGATCTAGATGAGAAAGATACTTATTGGATCTTTTGTTCAGATGATGGATACAAATGTGATATATTGTGATAATTAGAGTTGCATCAAACTCTCTCAAAATTCTATTTTTCATGATGAATCCAAGCATATGGATATTTGGTATCACCATTTATAGGACTCTGTGCATAGGCGGATAATGTTGTTGTAGTACATTCCAACACAAGAACAAGATGCTGACATTTTGACAAAGGCCTTGTCAACAAGGAAGTTCAAGTTCCAAAAGCATGGGATAGGAGTAGTTTATAATCCTTTTATTGCCGAGAGGGAGTGTTGAAAAATGCAACAAGAAATTCTCAATTTGATTTTATCTTGATTAAATTGAGAAAATTCAAATTTCCACATCAACATACAACTTGGATGATGTTAACTTGTGTGACATGGTTTTTGTCACCCACTTTACTCAATAGATTCGATTTGGAGGAGTTAGAGTTCAGTTCAGCTTGTGTGATTGCTAATTTGGAGCAATCAAGGTTGGTTATCTAACGTTGTTGTCAGTTAAACTAGTTCCAACTTTTGGAGGAGCTAGTGGAAAGTTAGTTAAGATGTGGAACTTTAGTCAAACTTAGTGGTCATCCAACTAACGAATCAATCAACCCAAAATAGCTAGTGCATGCAAAGAATTCGAGTTACCCAGTTGAGGTGGCTATTCCAAGACAATGTAACATTAGTTGTAGACTAGTCTTGAGTGTACAAATGTTGCATGCAATTCGATGATCAACCTAAGGAATTGTGCAATTCAATTAGAGGAATTTCCTAAATAAGAGGGGATAATTCCTCAAGGAAAAATGCAAGGAAATAGGATTTCAAACTGAGGAAAAATTTGACTAAGTCTAGGTTAGAGGCCTTGTTACACAAAAATATCGTCACCTTGATTATTTGCAGTCGGTATAGGCCTATCATCACCTATACCAGCTTCCTAAGCAAGTCTTAATCCTCAGATCTTCAAAACAAGCTTGAGAAATGAGAGAAAGACATCAAAAAATCAATGTAATTCTGGTTCCGCACTTTCTCTTACTTTTGCCTGCGGGCCCGCACCTTTTTTTCAAGTTATCTGTGTACTTATACACTTTGTATGTAAAGGGGAGGGTGCGTACCCCTGTAAAAGTCAAAAGGTGCAATCTTTGTCTTAAAAAACTCATCTTGGGTTAATTCTAGAGTTTTCTAGAAGCATTTGTTACGTGGATTGTTCGCTCCAAGTGGTTCATGCATCCCATCATAGGAGGAACTAATCCCTTGTTGAGAGGAGTTATCCCTTTGAAGGAGGACTCTATCCCTTTGAAGGAGGAGCTGGTAACTGATCTCCATTGCACTATAAATTGAGGCATTGGGTCAGTGGCCAGGGAGGTTAGAAGCTGAACTTTTGAGGGTAAATGCTAGTGAAATCAAGACTTCCTATTTGAGCCTAAGAGGAGAGATCACATACCTTTTTGGCTTCATTGGGGAGTGAGTGAAGCTTGTCAAAGTAGAGGAGACTTCTTGTTGGACCCTGGGAGGAGCTTGTACAGCGTCAAGGCAAAGGTTGTAAGGTTCTTCTCTTTTGAATTGATACAATCAAACTCATTTTTCTCAACAAGTATCTCATGTTATTTGTTTCATGGACTCCTTGACTTTCATGTTAAATATGTTTTATAATATTGGATATTCAGGTGCTATTTAATTGTTTGCCTTGTTTGTGCTTGCAGGTTTGCGACGAAGGAAATTACTTGGATCAAAATAATGAAGGCATCCCCGAACTTGCGTTGGACATGAGGTAGGCCCTTAAACACATTTGTTTACCATTATTTATAAAGCACATTTAGAGAATGATAGTGCCTGGTTGGTTTGTCTGTCATTATATCTTCATTAGATTCTAGGAAGGTCTATCTTGTCCGCAAGATCGACTAATTCCGCGTGACAAAATGGCGACTCCACTGGGGACTTGATTGTTTTCCTCGTTTTTCTTTGACTTGAGAAACTTGCCTTTTTGTTTCTGTTTTTGGCTTGTTGTGTGTGGCTTTGGGTAGACTTAGTGGATCTAGCTTTTTTTTTTATTTTTCATTACTTTGGTTGAAGTCCACAGTCTGCACTTGTATCACAGTGCATACCTGTACGCACTGTGGCTTTGTGCACAGAGCGTACACGCACCTGGGTGAACTCTGCACCTGTGTACCCTGCTAAATTTTTTAAAATTTTGACTTTTTCTCTTTTAGTTAGTTTTATTTTGTTTTTCTAGTGGTTATCCTCTGCCCATACCTACATGTGATTGGTTGAAATCTTTCCTTGGTTTAATTTCATTAGCATTAGGGTTTTAGGTGAAATTCCTAGGAGTTTTGCTTGTTGGGTTTGTTTTTCGATTTGGTTGTGTAGTGGCTATGAGCTTAGAGGCTGTAGGGACTTGAGATCACCTTAGTGTCTACCAGTCTTCTTGAGAGTCTGACCATTTATGAAATCTCCCCTTGTTGAGGAATCCGCTTTGAGTTTTCTCTTTACAAAGCTTCGAAAGACTTGTGATTGAAAGTTTGGATTTTCATTTTTAAAAAGGAAAACAAAATTGGTTGTTCTTGACTTATTTGTGATTCTGAACAAATTAGTCCTTGGTTTGCTTGTGACCAAGTAAAACATCCTCAAAGACACTTTTGTGAGCTTTTTACTTCAAATAGGGTTTTGTTAGTTTATAGATCTTAAGTTTGCTTCATTAAATAGTTTTC
>APFE030433443.1:40505-68673 GCA_000404065.3 Pinus taeda | reverse complement strand
CAACTCCCCGTAACGTGAGTCTGCCCAACCGTTTATAAAGAATATCAGTTTTTACATACAAGTGTGCCTGGCAGAATCCAAGGCCAACACTTAACCAATTTTACAAGATAGGCAATTCGCCTTTACATCAGTTTTATGCTTCTTTCGTACAAAGAATAGTACTCTCACGAGTCACCCTTAACCTCTGCGGAATCTGCACTAAAACTGCACACGACCAACCTTCGGCTCACGACCCTCTTACTTGCCAAAACCCAAGCGATAACTCTGCGCAAACATCATGCTATGCGCATGAGTTATGCACATATAAACATGCGCACTCCTCACTAGTAATGCGAGCTAAGAGATGAGCGAAGTTGATGGTTCGAATGAGCTCTTGAACGCTCATATATATATGCACCTTATGTGGTTGAGTGTGGGGGTGGTCGCCCCTTGGCCGACCCCCGAATCTGCACAAACGTGCCCCGAAACTCCTCTAACGCTGGTCGGATTTGCCATAGGCAAGCCCCTCTTCAACGTAGTATAAGTCACCTCCGCATTCGTTTGTTTTCCCACAAGTGTCGTTCGCTGTTTTAGACTTTCGTTGCATTGCCGGTTGCTGTTTCGTCGCATTTTCTGTGATGACCCGTCGCACCGTCGCATGATGCTCACCCGCCCGCGCTCGTGCACGCCCACCCGGCGCTCGCCCACCCGGGCGCCCGTCGCACAAATCCCAGGGCGGTTACATCCTCCTACACCTGAAGTCGTTAGCGTCCTCGACAACATCCCCACTCCAAGCATCAATCCATGATGTTGACTCCCCTCACATATATGGCAAACATCCTGCAACATATGTCGGCCTCCATCTCCACCATGTCTCATCTAAGTGACCAGCTGCCACCAAGATAGTCCATACCAAGGTATGTCATATATCAGATGTCCATGACCACCGGCCACCTGCCACAATCTCTCCATGCTGCTCTCCACCATGAAAGGCTGATCCTTTCAACATCAAGCTACATGTCCACTGGAACAAGGTGTCCACTCCATCATGTGCATCATCCCCATCATGTGCAAAACTGCACATGATATGTCAACAAGTGTTATCACATCTCAACCATGTGCCAACATCTCATCTCAACAATCAGAAGTCCTCTCAATCCATGACAATCAACCATCATGTCACAATATCAACATGTTGCTCCATCTTGGAAGGTTGGCCCCTCCATCTTAAGCTACATGCTTCTTGCAACATATCATATTGACCCCGTCATGTGTCGTTCCCATGTGAACCTGCTACCAGCATACTCCAACACAATGCCAACATATCCCTGCTCACCGCATGCCCCCATGTCTGAACTAGTCGGGTGATCAATCCAACTATCACGCTCAAACAATGAGAGTGAACATCCTCATGCCACCATCAGTTATTCCTCAAAGCATCCCTGTCACATCCTGAACTTAATCAAGAATCCATCCTCATAGGTAAACCATGCTCAGGTCCATGAAGTAGTCCTCATCTCTTCTGCAACATGTCCATGATGTTTGGTGTCAATGTGCTATATGAAATCAGCGACATCAATCCCAATCATCATCCATAATTGTGTCTCCTCCATATGAAGAGACCATCTCAGCAACCTCCAACTCTCGGTTTGCCACATCCATGTCCATGAAGCAACCTCCATCACATCTGCAATGTGCCATCCCTCAAGTCTCCAAGTGCTCTAAGAGAACAATTCTCCATCAAGTGTCAAGTGACCCAAGGAACACCTCATCACCAAGTCAAGTGCGTCAAGAGAACACCTTCTCATGTCTCCATGTGCTGCCCATGATCCAAGATCAAACAGCTTCCATGTGTAAAAAGTAGTTGAGTCTCGGCTCAACCCATACCCAAGTGTAGTCACCAAGGTATCATTATCATTGTGACTCCATCACCTCAAAGTGCCTCATACCAATCCTCCTCATCAAGTCACTCTCTCAAGCCATGCCCATACATGGAATTTGAAAGTGTGCATCCCATACTGCACCAAAGACTCTGCCCTCAGCTCCTCAATGCATCAGAACCTCTAAGTCCACCATGTATGAAGTCCCTAAAAGTCACAACAATCTCATGTCATCATGAGCTCTATGAGTCACCTCCAACCAACACTCAGCAAGCATACAAGTCTCCACCCAAAGGTCTCTGCAAGATGCCTCAACTCTTCATGTAGTAAGAATGCCCCATAGTCTGCTCACAACTCCATCCAAGTCCATGGCCTTGTTGCACAAGAGTGTACGACCTCTCCATAGCCTCATAGGGAATAAGTCTCCATGTCACACTAGCAAATCCTTCTGCTCAACATCCATGCTTGGTACCTCTTTGGATGCCCATAAGTGACATCTCCACAAATGTACCCACAATATGTCCCTGCATAAGACTGCCATGCTCTATGTTTCCAGCCTGATGTCCATGACTAAGTTGTCCATGTAGGCCAACCAAGTAGACTCATCTCAACCATCGGTCATGCTCATCCAAGCTACCATCTTCAGTTTAGTTAACTCGGTCACCAACCATATCATCATGTCATGTCATGAGTTTCCTTCATCATAGCTCCTCCACCCAAGTGTCCACTAAGACTATGAGAAGTCCACCCAGACATCATCATTAAGAGTCCCTTCCATCATAGCTCCTCCACCAAAGGTTCCACCAAGACTTGCTCTTGGTCTTGGCCATGAGAAGTCCACCCAAGTGTGTGCCCTTCAAACTATCCATGAGTCATGTCGGGCACTTAGCCATGCAGCTAAAGCACAACTCATTCCTCCACAACGATCATCAAGTTCCACCCTTGTCACGGGCCTTTGTACCTTCTACCATAAGGTCACAAACAACTCCAACAAGTCCTGCAAACATCAACAATCCTTGCTTCTCCATACAAGGTCTCACCATAAGCACCCATGGTAAAAGGCTCCCTAGCATCGACAAACTGGCTTTGCCCTTCCGTGCACACAGTCCATCTACCAAATGCTGAAATGAAACACATGTATCAAAGGTACTTACATCATCAACATGATCATCATGAGGTTCCTCCATGAGAGTACCCTCATCCACACATGTCTGCAAAATGCCCAATCCTGGTCCAACTTGATCAAGCTCAAGTTCACCCTCCATCACGATCATGTCTGCAACATCTTCAATGATCAAGGCTTCCTCTTCCTTATCACATTCTGTAGCTTCCTCCTTATGAGCCAAAGCTATGGAATGTTTCTTCTCAAGAGTTAGCACTTCCCACTTCTTTCGAATCAATTCCTGCCTTGTCTTCAATTCCTTGGATTCTTCTTCAAACAAGTCCACTTGCTTCACAAGTTGATAGGCTTCGTCCTTATTTCCATCAGAAACGCCTTCCTTGATCAAGGCACGAAGAGCATCTCTTGCTTTGAGCATAACCTTGTCCCATTCTACAAGCCTTTGTTCAACCTCTCTTGATTCTTCAAGTAGACTCCCTTCAAGTTCCTTGAAGGTTGCAAAACCCATCTCTTGCAAGATAGACATCCTTGACTCTTCACCGTTACAAGCAACCCTGCTCAAACCAGCTCCAACCAAGCTCTGATACCAAATGTCACGCCCCCAAGCCTACGGTGGTCTTCCAACCGTGCCGGCGAGGTGCGGCACCACCCCACACTTTCTTTTTAACAATACTTATGTGTGCGGACTACGCCTAATTCACAACCGATACTTAGCTTGTGTTTCGCAACCAAGTAAAACATTCACTTATCCTTTATACTTATGAAGCCCATACTCATTCATTATCCATTAGAAATTCTGAACAAACATCAACAATTGCAACAAGTATAAAGGGGAGGGGCAACTCCCCGTAACGTGAGTCTGCCCAACCGTTTATTAAGAATATCAGTTTATAATACAAGTGTGCTTGGAAAATCTCCAAGCCAACACTTAACTGAATTTACAAGATAGGCAACCTACCTTTACAATAGTTTTATGCTCTTTCGTACAAAGAACGACGCTCCTATGAGTCACCTGTAACTCTCTGCCAAATCTGCATCAAAACCGTACCTCAGAATCACCTCCGCACAACATTCGGCTCACTTCCAAGTTACAACGCTATCGTACAAGTCTCCAATGGTAAATGCGCATGAGAAGTGTGCACTTACTCCTTGTGTGCAGTTCCTACTTGTATTAGCGAAGTAGTAAGATGATCTTCGATGGCTCCAAATGAACGCTTGAACGCACATATATATATATGCTTCTCTGCGTGGGTATGTGGGGGTGGTCGCCCCTCGGCCGACCCCCAAAACTGTGTTTCGGCACCCCTCCGTGAACGGCTTTTGAACGTCGGCCCGCCCCTTCTATCGTGGGTCGGCCCACCCTTCAACGCTCACTCCTCAGTGGGTATAAACTCATGTCGCACTTCGTTCAAGTTCGTGGACTGTTTTCGTATCGTCGCAAATCATCGCAGAAGTAATGTCGCATTATTTCCGCAGCGCTCGTCGCACATCGGTCGGTCGCACCGCCCGTCGCGCCGTCGCATGTCCTCAACGTGCCCATCACATGTTCATCGTGCGCGCGCGCCCTGTCACCCGGCACTCGCCCGTCGCACAAACCTTAGGGTGTTACACATTTCATATTAGATCAATATTTAAAATAATATTGATTTAATATGAGTTAGATTTAACATGGGCACATTAATTTCTTCGTTTGCATATTTTTTTTATGGGTAAACATTATTTAAATGTTTTTTATAATTGTTTATTTTTTTATGACAGATGAACTAAATGATAAAAATTGTATAAGTTAAAATGTAATTTAGAATCGTTAAAATAAAATTTAAAAATATATTGAAAATATATTTAATTATTATCAATTTAATTTACAATAAAATGAATTTATGTTAAATTACACATCAATGGTAAGGTCTTTAAAATTAATAACCTTAATAATTATTTTTTAAAATTATCAAAATATGAATAATATATATAGATTAATACGATTATTTTTAAAATTCCTCTTATTTACCAAATCTAATCATAACTATAGTTAAATATAAATTTATGAACTTAGAAATATTTTAACTATTTTTATTTCTTACCTTAATAATAAATAATTTTTTCTTAGTGTATTTCATGTCATTTATTTTTTTACTATTATTTTTTTAATTGAATTAAATTTATTTTTCACTTAATTTTGAATATAACTATCACATCGTTTATTTAACCTATCCCAAAAAAAGGAATATTATTATCATCCTAATAAATATATATATATTTTACCGCTATTTACATTAAAATATTATATTGTATTATAAGAAATATGTGTGAATCATTAAAATTCACATAGTTTACATAAATTTATTTTTATTTGTATACCATTTAAATAAACCTATAAATAATAGTATATTAATATTTAGTTTTAAAAGTTCATAACTATACAAAATATTAAATATAAGTTTTTATTTTAATAAGAATTTATTACATGTTACATTAATTCATTAATAAATAATCTTTTTGAAATTTCATAAAATTATTAGTTCCATAACATCTAGCTAGTTATATACCTTATGAATAGAGTTTATTAATGGGATATAAGCTTATCTCATATATTACAGTATTCTGAATCAGAATTGTTAGACAATTTATAGTTATTTCAGATCTATTGATATTACTTTTCAATCTCCTCATCTTCTACATCTATTTCATATAGAAGTGTAATGTCTCTAGAAAACCATAAATATTTTATTTTACCGCAGTAAAAAAAAAACTGGATATTATGATTATTATTTGAATTAAGTATTAATGTGTCTTAATTATTAAGGAGAGAAAATTGTTTGAGTATTAAAAAATATTAACTTCTCATAATAAGAAAGTTAGGGAAGGCAGTTGCCATGAAAACCCTAAGTACCTCCCTGATTGTGAATGCTCCAATGAAAGCCCCGAGGGGCATGGAGAGAGGGAGGAGGAACTGTGTTGAGAGGTCAGACGACAAGAGTAGCTAAGTTCGGTGGTGACCAAATAGCAAAATCACTGTTTGCAAAACTTGTAGAAAGACATTAGTCTTGTGAGCAAGCTCGGGGGGAGACTTGGACCTGACGGCAAGTCTCATGGTTGGGAGGATTGAAATCTGCAAATAACATAGGTGACTTCAACAGTTGAAATTTCTTCTTTTATAGCAATTTAGGTAGGTAAAAAATCCTAGAATAATCTATTGTTATAAGCTGTTTATTGAATGTTCTGATTTGGCAGTAGTTAATACTTGGAATGAGTGTTGTACATGAATATCTGAAACTTAGAGGCAAATATTACTACATAAATAGAGTTTGGGCACTTAGGTATATTCTCAGGAAGATAATCTTTATTTTGTTCTTCTGCTAGGGAGGAAAAATAGAACTAAACATGCATATCAAAAATAGAACTAAACATGTATAGCATAAACACAAATAGAAGTGATCTTTACTTTGTTCTTCTACTAGGGAGGAAAAATAGAACTAAACATGCACAACATATCAACAATAGAACTAAACATGTATAGCATAAACACAAATAGAAGTGATATTTACTTTGTTCTTCTGCTAGGGAGGAAAAATAGAACTAAACATGCACAACATATCAACAATAGAACTAAACATGTATAGCATAAACGAAAATATAAGTGAACATGCACAACTTAATGATTAACTGATTGATGTCTAGCTAGTAATGAGAAGGAAGAGTAAATAAACAATTCTTTGCAAACAGAAATAATGGAAATAGTGAAAACTGAATGATGGTAATTGTAGAAACAATAGCAAAAGTCTGTTTTACTTCCAAATTAAAAGGATGACTGTAATTTATTTCTTTTTGATCATTTCCTAAGATTGGCAATTAAAACCCAAGAAGCGGAATAATGATGTGCATCAAATAGTCGAAACTTGAATTCTTAGAAATAAGTTATCATGCAATCAATAACCATAATGTATACATATAACAAGTGCAATTGCAGAAGAACATACAGAGACTTATATCGCAAGTCAATAAACTCCTTGATACGAGAAGGTTGCATATAAGAAATGGAGTGCCTCCAACATTGTATATATAGAGCAATGACAGAACTTAAAAACAAGAACCCAGTACTTCAAATGCTACGCATTTGGGGATTTAATGGAACTTACACATAGCCCAGAGTCTCAAATATTACATATTGATATATCAAAACTTAGAATTAACCCAGCCCTTCAAATGCACCACCACCTAGAATCCAGGAAGGTGCGGAACTGAGAATAACCAATTTAAATTACAGTTTTAAACAAAAACAAAAATTAAGTACTGGGATAGGCATAGCTACAAGCCTCACATGCTAGACAACAATACAGCTGGAAGTGCCATAGAGAAGGGACTCTGTTCTTCTATCGAATTTCCAGAAAGTGGCAGCATAAAACGTGAAATATTTTAAAGGGAGACTGAACAAATAAACCATAAGACAAACAAGGCTTCCATCGAAGATACTACGATAGAACAAGTTACGTGTAAACTTCTCAAGACAAAGGCATTTATCCTGTTAACATATTGATTCTATACGATAGGCTTAATCTCAAACCAAAACCGTGTTCCAGAATTTAACAAGTCATTTACACGATTATGAATATGGAAACCCTCAACAGCATACTTCAATTATCCAAGAACAACAAGCACTGAATCAATCATTTGAATCTCTTACTCTGTTAATAATATATAAGCACGACTAGGCAGGACATACCTGTAATCCATTAGGCGACTGAAGCAGAAGGACAGAAGTAAGGTTTGTGAAACCCTCCATGGTGAACTCTGAGCACCTCGTCTCCACTTCCGCAACACCTACAACTAAAAAATGACATTATGTCAATGAAAGCTAGTAGTCAATGAACTAAATGTAATACCAAAAGGATATAAACCTTATAACTTGTCTGGATCTTGCTATAGGTGGGAAGCAAAGCCATCTACACGAGCCATAGTAACATTGGCATTAAACAAACCCTCATGAAGAGAAACCCTGGTCACAAAGTTGAACTTACCTGAAGCGAAACCCTGGGAGCGAAGCCGAGCGACAAAGGATAGAGGTGAATAGTGAATCTCATCACCAGCAAACAAGGTGTTGAAGATTTCCAAGACGGAGCACAGTGATCAGATCGGAGCTTGAGCTTCCACACCATTGATGAAACAAGGGGAACGAGGTAAGGAGTACAGCTAATGGGAAGCTGGGTGAACAAACAAAGCTTGCTCTTTCCATGTCTCTGTGGCAATGCATACCATTAATACAAAATCAAATTGAAAACCAAAACCGCCTGCAACTGAAGTTGAGAATGATTTGATTACATAAACAAAATCACTTGTGTAATTATATCCCTGTCAGAGCTCAATTAATCGAAGGATTATTGCATACAGAAATGAGACTAAGTATTTTACCTATGTACAATTCATTATATACCAATACAGATGTAAATAATTTATAACCATGCCTTAATCAAAATTATAAATGGTGCATTTTTTTGTTTTGATATTTTTGTGATTATGGAGGTTTGACAAGAAGTTAGTAAATTGGGGTTTCTGGTTTAGTAACAAAACCCTTGTTCAATGCCTTTTGGAAAGTTAGAAATCTAGAGTGTTTCCTTCCAAAACTAATGCAAGATCCAAAATATAAGGTTAAGTCTAGGAACATCGAAGAATATATCCAGCATATACAATATCACACTCTAATATGCAAAGTCATTGGTTTATGAAGCTATGAAAAGTATTTGATTTGGCGGATTCTAACAGCTCCAGGTCAAATATAATTGGATTTGGGGTCACAAGGATCCTTCACATTCATTTTCTCTTAGCTTGGAAGAGATATCTGAGGCCTTTGAAGGAGGGTTTTATTTTTCTAACAATGTAGGGCTCTTCATGTAGTTCTGAAGGGGTTGTATAATCTATAGAGGGAAGACTTGCTATTTGGTGTGGGTATGATTTTTTCTCTCTCCAAGGAACATTAACAGGACGAAACCCTTGAAGGCATTGATAATGCCATCTACCATTTTTTCAAAATATCAAAGGCTACAAAGAGAGGGAGATGCACCTCATATGCTTGGATCTATGTTACACGAATATCCTCCAACCTCTTCTAGCCTCCATAGAAATAGGGTTTGTAAGAAGTCAACATGTCCACATTAGATGCAGAAGCTACCATGAATACAAGAATCTTATTAAGGATTGTCTAATGAATTCCAAGGAATAGACACCATTCCCAAAAGGAGCTTGATGATTTAGGAAAAGTCCCTCAAAGAAGAATAAACATAAGTGTATAAAACACCTCAAATTCTTGCCAAATCTCTCCTATGTGAAGGAGTCTCTAGATAAAAACAACATTCAATGAAGCATGTAATCAGTAAGAGGAAACTCCCATAACCCTGTATTGACACCCAAATAAATTGTGGAAAAATCAAGAATGTGAAAAAATCTCTTGATGATCATTAAAAAAATCCATAACCACACAAAATGATTAGCCCATTTTTTAAAGAAGTTCAAACAAAAACCACAACACAAAATATAAATCTAGATCTGTCACAACTCACATGAAAAGAAACCAACTAGACCCAGGAACTCAATCTAGTTTTGGGATTCAAACCAGGGATTGCAAAGTAGTGAACCAAAAAACCAAAGAGGAAGAGGAGACAATAGTTGCATAATAAGCCATATAAAAAAGGTTGGATTGCAAAGTAGTGAACTAAAAAAACAAAAGAGGAAGAGCAGAGCAGAGTTGCAGAATAAGTCAAATAAAAAAGGTTGCCAGAGCAATTCACTATGAATGTCATTAATAAATCCCATCCGCTACTCTATGAAGGGTGAATGAAATATGTATTGAATGTTGGAGGACAACCACAGAAGAGCTAGCAAGCCACTGCGTTTGGGTGTCAAATTGATAAACAAAGCAAAAATAAGTGTGAACGACAAGTACGTCAGACCTGTGATAGATTTGATGGCACTAAAGGGGTACCGTCACTACATAGTTGTGGGTTCCTTTTTTGTTTGTTTTTGTTTCAGATGTTATTAAAATTGGCTTCAGATGTATGAATTTTCGGTGGGGAAAAGTAGCTTATGGGGGTCTTGCAAGAGGCGGGGTAGGAGCAGTGTCAGCTCTGGTCAACTTCTTAATGTCACATTATGAGAAAAGTTGCGTGTGGGGAATAGTTGTTCCAATTCTCTTGCCTTATGCTACCTTGCAAATATTTGAAACATAAATCAGTCATGCTATTTGAAGATAATAGTTATTGGATAACCATTCGAAATAAAACCAATTAACAATATATAAAATTATTTGAACATAGTCATTGAAGTATTTTATAATTTGTTAAATATCACATGTAAACAAAATGAATTACACCTTTTAATGTTAATATTCAACTATACTATCAATATTAATTTAAAATATCACATTTCAATTATTGAGTATTAAGGGAACTACCTATCTCATATATACTAAAATATGTAAAGCAATTATATATATACTAAAATATGGAAAGCCATTATAAATAAAATTAGAATTGTTTTACTTTTAATTTTTTTTTTTGTATAAAATTAATTTGAAATTAAAGTGAAAATTAAAATATTTTATTTATGACATATATTGAAAGATCTTTTCATGTTAATACATTTTAATTTTTAATTTAAGTATGTTTTATTATTTTTTTATGTAATATTTTAACAACAATTCCCTTCTACTAAAGTAAGTCATAACATGATAAAATAATTCTCAGTAACTCATAATTCATATTTACTTAAATAGTCTTCACATTTAATGTTTAATTACTTATAAATCTTACTCCATAAAAACGCAAGCCTTTACATTTATTTAAACCTTAATTTTTTTTAGTAAAATAAATATAATATTTGAGGTTTTTCTCTTTACAAATTTTAGAGTTTTCTCTACATAGTCATCCATGCTTAGCTCCATTGGAGGGGACTCTACCCCCTCTTTTAGCTAGATTATTTGAAAATATCATAACAATTATGGATCTAGTTATATTCCCCTTCAATCTCTTCATCTTTGACATCATTTTCACAGAGTAGTTGGGTAAGTGATGTTTCTGGTTTTGTAGCTCAACCCCCACTTAGTGCCTCTTGGTAAGCTAGAAATCCAGAGAATTTCCTACCATAAGTGGTGGACATGGTATGCTTGATTATTGCCTAGTTTGATGGTTCTTTTTTTGTACCACTTGATAATTGTTTGAATTTTATGTACTTCTCACACAATTTCATGAACTCGCCTGAACTAGAATGTTTTATAGGAAACACCTCACAAAAATTTGTACTCATATTTAGTTAATGAGAAATAAATCATTGGTTGTTTCTTACTACTCCATGCCACAATCCTGGATCTATGTCGAAATGCACATCCTGAATTGTGTATTTTGTTATTAGGATTTCTGGCCCAATTTGAATCAAAATAGCTTGTCAAATAAACATTTAAATCATCGTTGTATTTAATAACAAAGTTATCAATTCCTTTTAGATACTAAAAGAAATGTTTCACTACTTTCCAATGGATTTCAAGAGGTTTGGTCATGAGCTGACTTAGGATGCTAACTGCGTATGCCATGTCTATCTTAGTTGTGGTGACATAGTTTAGACTTCAAACTATCTAAAGATAGAATGTCAATCCACCTCTCTTGTCACATCATTTCCGTGGAGTTTGGCATTATGTTATAATGATATTGATACTTCCATACATTGTTCCATTTTGAATCTTTCGAGTACTTGTCTAGTATATTTATTTTGTGTAACCAACTCATGACCAACTTCTCTTCATATTGAAGGAGTTAAGTAGTAATGCAATTCAATATTGTCTTTCATTTCAAACACCTATGAAAATTGTCCCTTATATTCATTAATTAACCTCAAAGCATTGTCCATTATAATCATATCCTCAACCTATAGGGAAATCATAATAACATGCCCCTTTTGATCTGATCTAATATATAGATTATGGTCACTTTTGCTTCTCATAAATCCATTTTGAAGAAATAACGAATCAATGTTCACATACTAAGACCTTAGTGCCTGTTTTAGTCCACATAAAACTTTCTTTAATTTGCAAAGAAAGTGCTCTTGACCCTTTTTAACAAACACTTATGACCAAACTAGATATACTTCCTCTTTTAGTTCCAAATCAAAATAATAGACTTAACATCTAGTTGATGTAATTTCCATTTATGTTTTGTAGCTAAAGAAATCATCAATCTAATTGTATTTAACTTAGCTAAATGTGGAAAATATTATTCATAATCAATTCTTTGTGAGTAGCCTTTTTAAGCTATCATAACCTTATATTTATCTACACTCTACCATCTTTAAGTTTTGGTTTGAATAACCATTTGGATCTCGTGGGTACAATTTTTTAGGAAATTATGTTAATTCCCAAGTATCATTTTTCATTATCGATTCATATTCTTCAATCATTGAATCTCTCCATTTTTTAGGCTCATTAGCTTCTTTAAAGTTCAAATGTTTTATGACATCATTGATTTCATCATTAATGCATAATCTTTAAACGTTATTGGTGGTTGAGTTTGACTAATTTCCCTTCTGAGTGCTTCTCTTATTTCATCTCTCCTCCCACTTCACATTGAATATTTTCTCCCTCTTAGTGTGTTGTGGATGTTAGAGGTGTCCATGTCACTAGAATGTTCCTCCTCTTTCTATTCATGTTTATTGCATCAAACTATAGCCTTATAATTTTGTTAACATAAATCATCAACCGAGGATAGCTAAGCTTGTGAGATGTTGCGCAAAATATATGTAGGCTTAATAGTGTGAGTGTTGATTAATCTAGCTAGTCAGTCATACAAAACTAATGACTCTTTCCTACATCAATCACCTAGCAGAAAAGGCTATAGAGCGGATAAAAAATCCCTCTACAACTATTAGGATTGTTGATGATGATTAGGAAAAGATACAGAAATCAACTTACATGAAACTCAGAAATTCACGCAAAATGAATAAAATCTTCACTAAATGAAATCCACACATTAACAAGAAACTAGTTCATTTAATCAAATGTTGCTGGTATATAAAAAAGAGTGCATTAGCTGTAGGAAAAAATTATTATTACATAATAGAAATATAATACATAAGCACTAAACTATAGGATTTGTGAGCAAAGGGGGCCCTCCCTTACTCACAACCCCTTCAAATTAGAAGAGCTTGGTCCCTAAAATAGGAAGAACATATTATATTTTATTAATCTAGAAATGGTACAGTCGAGTACAATATGATATAGAGTCTTAGCTGAAACCAATGCAACAACCCCGTATCATATAAACTAGAACATAATTTATACATTTACAAAAGCCCATATATGGCTCGAAAGCAAGGACGACTACTAATCTAAGCCATTGGCTAACAGTCTTGTTACAAAATATCAAATTTAGCCATACTAGTCTAATCCATGACTGAAAAATGGGTTAGAGAAATTTGTTACATGGTTGTAGCTTTCCTCCAAACAGCCATTGAGAGAAGGCTTGTGAATTTGGGTGGTGTCATTGGTAGATATGAAATGACCAATAGAACACCATCCATATGTGATAACTTCGACACAAAACCCATGTTCTCATTTGACTTAGATATTTGTGGAACATAGATAACTATCAATGTTGCTACAGGAAATGTAGGTGGTTACAGGAAATCTGCAGCTATAGGAATTCCAGAGTGTTTGCAGGAAATAGGATGGCACAACTGTCTATTGGAAATGTGGGCCTATTTTTGAATCAAAACAAATCTACACAATAACTCTAGATTAGTTGGCATGGTAATTAAATAAAGCATAGCTAGTGGTAAGGAATACTTAAAGTTAATGTTAAAAATGCCTTTTCATGTTGATTTGCATACCTTTAGCATACAACATCCATTTGGCTGAAACCCAAATATTATAACTAAAATAGGCATAGTAGGAGTTAAAGATAGTTCAAAATTGGAGAGGTAAAGTATGGAAAAATGTGTCAAAATTGCACGAAACCAAGCCCCAACATCTCCCCCACACCTAGCCTCTTACATGCCCCTTATGCAACAAAAAATGTACATCTCCCCCACACCTAGCCTCTTACATGCCCCTTATGCAAGAAAAAATGTTGCATATTCCCCAAAAAAGAAAAAGAAAAGGAAATCATTCCTTATTCCGAGTTGCAGCTACTGCAACCATCTCATATGCTACCTCTGCCAATTTGTCCAACTGGTTAACACTGGATTCTGCAAGAGTTTGACCCTTTTATAATTCATTCTAATTTTTCAGATGATCGATCCTAGCCTACTTTTTTTCATAATTTAGGGCACTTTCTCGACCCACTCCTCATGTTCTTTTTGTATATGCAAGTTGTTCTCTTTCAAGGTTTCATTTTCCTTTCTTAGGGATATTTTTGAAATGGTGAGAATGGTGATGATTTCTTCCAATTCCTGAAGAGACTGTCTCTTTTGGGGGTTACTTCCCCTTCCTGATGTTCTTGGACGGATTGAGGGGACCTGAGGTCCTCCTCTTCTTGTTTTTCTCTTTCTGTGTTATTCTTGCTTCCATGAAGAGGGGAGTCCTAGAAGGACATTGCTTCTTTGCCAGTGAACTCAAATGACTCGATCTTATCTTCACCTTTGGGTGGGCCATGGTGTTTCTCCTTATTCTTATTGGTGTCTCAGGAAACTATTTTTCATCCGTAGTATCCTTTATAGCCAGCTGAACAACCTGACTTTTGGGTAAATATTTTCATAGATGTGGAAGTGTCATTCTTCGACTTAGGTTGTTTGCCCACAATCTCCCCTGTCACCACCACTTCTTTGTTCGTATCTTCTTCCCTCGTTTTGATCACAAGGGTCTGTGACTTCTTCTTCTTTGGTTTTTCTACAGGCTTCTTCTCGGTGGTTTTCAAAGAGTTAAGGTCATCCCTTCCTTCCTTCTTTACCAGTGGTCCATGAGTCTGTGGCATTTTCTTTCATTTTTCCATTGGTTTTTCCTCCGTAGACTCTGAAGGGTCAGAGTTTTTATCTTCCTCTTTTTCCCTTATTTGTAGCCCAAGCATCCATGATTTTTTCTTCATATTTTTTGCTGGTGCTTCCTCCATGGAATCCGAGGAATCGGAATCCTCATTTTTTGCAAAGTAATTTTCAGCTAGGAACTACTCTGATGTCCACTTCTTGTCTTTCAAAACCTCCACTACGATGATTTTCACCAGCCCATGGTGATATACATTTTCCTCTAAATTGGCCCTGCTCTCCTTGGCAACTTTCAACATATTCATCAGAGACATTCTCAAGTAATATGGAAAATTTAACGGCTTGTCATGAAAATGGGTGAGGAAACGAATGTGAAAGAAGAATGCAAGTCTAAAGTGATCTTCACATGTTATTTATTTCTGTAGGAAAAACAATAAGCTTATGTAGTTACTTTTCAAGAAATCCTACAAAATTCCCTTACTCCAGTTAGGGTCAGAATGTTATTTATGGAGTAAAGACGCACACAAGCCCTTGTTGTAATGCTGGTTTTTAAACCAACGTTCTCCCAGCTATGGAATTCTACATGATTTGGATACCAAACCCTTGGTCAAACTGAATTAGACATCCCCAACTTGAACCTTATAACCATCCAGATTCAGGGCGAAAGATTTTATGACTTCTATGTTGTGGCCGCTGAATTGTTGGAAAAATGGCAGCCATCCTGCCTTTCCCAATCTCACCTTATTGCGAGGGTCAGCCTCCAACAACTCGAGCCCTTGTGGCTCGAAGTGGATGGGGGCATGCAATTTTGACATGGTGAAAAATTGGAAGACAGGGTGTATGCTCTTCTTTGAATATATTGGGTTTAAGCTTTGCAATGGACTCGCATGACAAGGGAGGGATTATTATAGAAATTTATAAAAAAGCACAAGATTTTTTAGAGATAGGTTGTGATCATGATTGTCAACATGATGCAACCTGTAGGAATATATGGGGAGTACGTCTATTGGTCATGTCAGAATCATGGCCACCAAGCATGGAGCTAGAGTCATAATGCACCAGATTACGGTCGTGTTTTTTCCCTAATGTTGACCATAGCCGAAAAATCATACAAATGCTAAAAATTAATTCATTAATTACCGTTTACCCAAAGTCTCATGTTGTTGGCTCTACTTTACCTTTCATACCTTCCAACAGTCTAGTCCTTCAGATGACGCATTCTTATCCTTGAGATGATAACCCACTTAACAGTGAAATGAGATATATGAATTCATAATTCATGACATCAAATAGTAATTAAAATATGTCAGTACTTTAAATAATTTAAGTTATTTCTCTGTCTATGGCTTTTGTTTTTCAGAAAATTAGGGTGTCACTGCAAGAAATGGTACCAGGACTGTTGAGCCTTCTGTCGGAAATGGAACTGTGATTGCTGATCCTTCTATAGATAATCAAGCCACGACTTTAAGAACCTCTACAGGAAATCGAACAATGACTTGCGGAGCTTCTACAGGAAATCAGACCATGACTTACGGAGCTTCTACAAGAAATAAAACCATTAATCAAGACTCCCCCCTCGTTTGTGTACTGTCTATTGCACATGAATAAAGGTGTTGATGTAGAATGTGCAATGAGCTCATTGGATTACTAGCCATTGAGGTTACTTGTTAACCAATACAAGGCCCATCACCTTTAATGAGAGCAAGGACCAAGATACCCTGATGCATCCTATCGGGTGTGAATTAATGAGTTATTGTCGAACTGCCTTTTAGGATCCAGCAGTCAAGGAGCCATAGTGATTCCCCATTGCTACTAGCGAGGTAGCCTATCATTAGGGCATACAAGCTTCAAGGCATCATAAGACTATGATCTTGCACCCAGATAAATTACTTATGTCGATGGGCCAACATTGTTGGAAGGAGGGCCTTAAGAAATCCCACATCAGTGCAACACGATAAATCTAGATTTAATTGAAAATAAAATTTATTGAGAGCATCCTAAAGAACCTACTGACCTATCATTTTAACGAGCCCAGTTCAATCCATGCTCACTAGATTTTTCAATATTAGAGAGTCCAAAATACTTGGAAAAGAAGACTCTGAGGGGGCTCCTTTTCCGTAACTAGTCCATTGGGCCCAGAAAAATGAATAAACCTATACCCAATAGACATTCCTCTCATGTTTTAACCAACATAAGGAGGAAAAAAGTGAGATCATTGTGTCAGCAGCAAATCAGGAAGAGATAGTGGAAGGAATGATCCCCTCTCACCATCCTCAACTCTCTTTTCTTCACAATTTCTTCCACAAACTCCTCCTTTTTTGATATAACTTGAGTTTGTGCCCATTCACTAAGAAGGTAAAGTTCCCATCATTAATGGTTTTAACCTAAACAGATCCATTATAAAAATCTTTCTCAATTTCATAGGGCCTCGACCAATGTGTGTTAAATTTCCCTTTAAAGTTCTTAAATTTTGAATCATACAACAATGCCCTGTCTCCCTTTTTCAACTGCTTCTTTTAAATGTATATGTCATGCAATTTAGCCCTTTTTCGCTAAATCAATTCAGTATGCTGAAAAGCATCCTGCCTAATCTCATCCAACTCATTGAGGTGTAGGATCCTTTGCAGTTAAGCTTCGTCAAGGTCTATACCAAAATTTATTGCCACTGTAAAAGTTTTGATATGCAATTCAATGGGCAGTAAAAGTTTCTTTCCATACACTAATTCATACGGAGAAACACTAGTGTTATTTCTCCATGTGATCCTATAGGCCCACAATGCTTCAGGAAGTCGGTCAAGCCAATCCCTCTTATGTAATTGCACTATCTTGGCAAGGATTGTCTCCAACACCTTATTTGTTGACTTTACTCACCCATTGGCCTGTGGATGATAAGGGGTGGACATCTGATGAGTAACCTAATATTTTTGCACAATTCCTTGCATAAGCTTTGACACAAACTGAGTACCTTGATCAGTGAATATTTCCCTAGGTACCTGAATTCTTACAGAAATATCAGAAAAAAGAAAATCTACCACTGTTTTCTTTGTTGCTCTAGGTAGTGCTCTTTCCTCCACCCACTTTGTAACATAATCAGTACAAACTAAAATATACTTCTAACCTTTGGACATAGGGTTGATTGGACCTACAAAATCAAGAGCCCACCTCTCAAAAGGTTCTATGAGAACCTATGGTTGCAAAGGCATCTCTTCTAATTGTATAGGTCGCCCCATTCTCTAGCAGTTGTCACACTTCCGAACATATTCTCTTGCATCTTTGAAAAGACTTGGCGAATAGTAACCTGAGCAAAGGATCTTGTAAGTTGTCTGCTTCTCTACAAAATGTCCCAATGTCCCCCACATGTTTCATTGTGACAAGATCTCAAAATGTCATAGATATCATCTTCCCTGACACACCTGCGGATAATCAAATTAGGTCCAGTGAAAGAAATATCTCCCCTAATCCAAGATTAATCAACACTTTTCCTAATAATTCTCTTTTTCCGATTAGATAAAAATTAAGGAGACAACTTTCCTGTAGGAAGGTAATTGGCCATGTCTGCAAACCAAGGTGTTGTAAAAGAAATAGCAAACAAATTTTCATTAAGAAAGCTATCATTAACAGGAACATTGTCACCTACATGGTTGAGTGCAGATAAGAAATCAACTACCTGATTTTCTTTTCCAGTACTATCCAATACTATGATGTTAAATTTTTGCAACAACAAAATCCACCTAGTAATCCTTCCATTAGTAATTGGTTTATTCATTAGATATCGAATGGTAGAGTGATCGGTGTGTACAAAAACTTCATAGCCCATGATGTAATGTCTAAACTTATTAATAGCATAAATCCTAAGTACAAATTCTTTTTCAGTTACCGTGTACTTCAGTTCTACAGGAGTTAAATTTTTAGTAACATAATAAATAGCATGGGTTATAGGATCCTCCTTTTGTCCTAGTACTTCTCCTATGGCTAAATCAGAGGCATCAGTGGAAGTGTGAAAAGGAAATTTCCAATCTGGGCCCCTCAAGATTGATTCTAAAGAATTTTTTTCCTTGAGTGTATCAAATGTAGCTTGACACTCATCATCCCAATGAAATTCAACTTCTTTAGTTAATAATTTAAATAATGGAGAGGCTACCATTGTAAAAATTTCAACAAAACTTCTATAGTAGCATACATGTCCAAGGAAACTTCGAACTCCCTTATGATTGGTTGGTGGGGGAATCTTTGCAATGACATCAATTTTCACCAGATCAACTTTAATTCCTGCAACATAAACATGATGACCCAAAATAGTACATTCATTAGTAATCATAAAACATTTTTCATTACTTAATGAGAGATTAGCTTCTCTACATCTCTACAAAACTTTCTCAAGCTTTTGTAAAGCTTCTTCAAAATTATCACCCATGATTGTAAAGTCATCCAAATAAAACTCTACGCAATAATGCAAAAAATCAGAGAAAATACCAAGGACTACCCGCTGGAATGTGGCTGGTGCGTTGCATAGACCAAATGGTAATACCCTATATGCATAGGTGCCCTAGGGACATGTGAATGTATTATTTTCCTGGTCCTCTAGAGCTATCCTAATATGATTGTACCCAATGAACCCATCTACAAAGGAAAAATGTTTGTTTCTTGCTAAATTGTCCGACACTTGGTCTATAGAAGGCAAGGGAAAGTGATGTTTCAAGGTTGCCTTGTTTAGTTCCCTATAATCCACACACACTCGCCATTTACCATTCTTCTTGGGGACAATAACCAATGGAGATACCAACTAACTATCCAAGATAGGACAGATGAACCCTACATTTAACAATTTGTGCAATTCATCTTTCACAATTTCCCTTAAAGCGGGGTTCATCCTTGTTTGTGGCTGTCTCATAGGCCTGGATTTCTCTTCTATATAAATATGATGAATGTGTGTGTCTCGGTGAATTCCTCTCATATCTATGTATTCCCAAGCAAAAGCATCTGAAAAGTTTTTCAATGCTTGAATTAACTAATTTTCTTGTTCAGCGGTTAAGGAACAATTAATATTCAAAGGTTTTTCAGGAAAAATTTCAACCACCTTACTCCCCCACTCAGTCATGGAATATGTAGGAAATGCAAATAATAAGGCTGAATGTAGTTCGGCTGCTATACTATGCTGATGAAAATCTTGCAGATTAGTAATGAAATCTAAATTATGACTAGACTTCCCTTCTTCTTGCTGCAAAAAATCAAGATTAGAAATGCAACAATTTATCAAATTTTCTTCTAAATTTTCTTGAACGCTCATGGCTTTGGTGATTGTCAAAAATGGTTAGGTACATTTTGAATCATGCTCTTCTTCTTCAACCTAATGTGTATTTTCTGATATTAAGAGAGGTTGAGTACGGGGTACAAATTAATACGTTTTATTTCAGTCCCATGAGTGACGGTCATGTTTCCGGACCCACACCCTATGTAAGCATCTATCGTGGCTAACCACGGTCTCCCTAAGATCAAAGGATTCCCTGTTAAGTTAGTTTTGGGTTGAAAAACGTAAAAATATATAGGATACTTCCAGGAATCCAATGAGATGACAATCTCTTCTAATGCCCCCTTTGGCTTTACCTTAGACCTGTCTTCTAGCTCTAACATGGTAGGAGTAGGCAATAAGTTAAAGGTTCCTATTCTAGATAAGGTCTCCATAGCCATCACATTAATGGCTGCATCCAAATGAATTAAAGTGTTTTTTATAGGATGTCCATTGATAAAGAATGTAACCACAGGGATTCTAGGGTATGCATATGTTTCAGTAACAAATTCGGTAGACATTAAACTTGCAAGCTTTCCACCTACTTGAATGGTAGAGAGTTCTCTCTTTTGTCTTCCTATTCTCTTGGTATATAGCTCCCTTATTTTTTTGGCATAGATTGAGATATCTTTAATTTCTTGCAGCAATGTGATTTTAATGCATACATTTCTCAATTTAGACAAAAGAACAAATTCAGGTTGTTTTAGTTTCATTTCCAACTTCTCTGGAAAAGGAGGTTGGATTGTGTGGGATGAGGTAGGTTCTTATGGCCTTGAAGTAGGTTGTTATGTTTGTTCAGGTGTGGTTTCAACTTCAGGCATTTCCAAAGTATCTTCCTCTATAATATCTTCAATTCTTCCTATTGGCATTATGATATAGGTGTTGTCCTTGATGGCAACTCACTCAGATGAAAGATCAAAGTACTATAGGTTAACAAAAAAGAATTACAGTTCAAGCTACATAGAATGAAAAAAGAAAGGTATACACAGGTTCACCTTGACCAATCGACATATACATCTAGGTTCATTGAACAAAAGGAGTGTATACGTACACACGCACTTTCACGAAGGAAAAGCTTGTATATCTTGGAAAAACAAGTTTTTGGGTCCAAGGTATTTCTTTGGTCCAAGGTATCTGACCCAAGGTATTTGGTCCATGGTATTGATCCGAGGTTTTTAGTCCAAGCTATTGGTCCTAAGTGGTTTTGGTCCATGGTATTGAGAAAGGCCTAAAACTATACAAGGAGAAGATCATTAGGCCAGGTCAAGCAAGTATTGAATATCTGATGAAGGGTGAGATCAAGTATGTAGGTTATGGGTTTCTGATCTGAACTAATGATGCACCTATATGGCTGATGAAGGTTAATGGACCAGGATCATGAAGGCTTAGATGTATTAGCATTATGTGGTTTGATCTTGAACATTCTAGATCTGAATATTGATGCATGTTTTGATTATGTAAATGTGATGATCTGGGTATGAATGAAGTCTGATATAGCTGTGATGCTTTAAGTTAGCATTTCTAGTTTTGTACACAGGTTGGCTTTAGAAAAATAGTGTATACACGCTGGTTCATCATATAGAAGTAGCCTATACATCAAAGAATGGAATTTGTAGATCTGTACACTAGTTCCCCTTGGTAAAAGGGCATATACACGTTGGTTCGGCTTATGGATGTAGCGTATATCTTCTGAAGTATGATCTATAAGGGTTTTTTTTGCTGTTGCAGTGTTCAAGGTTCTGCATTGTGTTCTTGTGGCTGTTTTCTGGTGACAGTATTCTGCATATTCGTATTGGTTGATTATGATTAGCGTTAGTTCTAATGGATGAAATCTAATGATGGATCAGGATCATAATGACTTATCACTATCTGATCTGATAATGGATGGGCTAGATATGATCAATAACACATGTTTTATCCTCTATGTGTGATTACATCTGAAGTCTAGAAGTGCAGCAAAGTGTTTGCAGCTCTATACGCTAATTTCCTTCAAGGAAGTTGCGTATACACACAGGTTGGCTTCTACCAAATAGTGTATACACTCAGAAGTAAGGTTTTAAGGTTACAACTGATTCTGAATGATAATGTAGTGCTCTAAATTCAGATCTGTGTACTGGTTACAGTGATCTATCTGCTACAGTTGATTGATTGAAGTTGATTAAAAGAATGGATGATTCAGTTGGGTCAATGATTGATTAAGTTTTATTGATTCAGAAACTGATGTTTGAGTTTTAGTGATTGAATGATGCAGATATAGTTGATGCTTGTATTGTAGTGGCGATTGATTTGAACTTCAATGTTGCTGATGGGTCTAGTATGAAAATTGGATGAAACATGGCCTGTAAAGTGTGATGTTGTGATCCAAGAGTATCCAGTATGAAAATTTATGAAACATGGTCCCTGGAAGAAGAGAGAAGGTTGTAGCCTTCTCTAGGTTGGCACCTATGTACTAGTAAAAATATAAGCTAGTACAAGAGCTAGGGGGTTGTAGCTCCCTTCCAATAGAAGCTGGGGAACAAGAGAAGGTTGTAGCCTTCTATAGGTAGAAGCTTGCGCAGTGGTATGAGTCTGCACCAATACAATGTTGTAAATAGATTTTATTATTACTAAAAGAAGACAGAAACAATAGCAATAGGTGGTTTTCACCCACATTGGGTTTCCACCTTAAATCTTGGTGTTCATATGTGTTGCTTATGTGTGATGGTTCATTCTGTTATTAATTACATATGGTTACTGTTTAATGTTTAATAAAGTATTGATGCACAGGTTAAAGACCAACATATGATTAATTAACTGAATCATTAGTTCGTTGGATATGCGCTTCTTTCCTTAAGCACAGTTGTGTGTACATGCGAGTTACCCACATGGAAGTAGCATATACAAATTGATTATGAAAAAAAGGATTATTGACCTGAATAATACTGATTCACCCCCCCTCTCAGTATTATTTCCAACAATTGGTATCAGAGCAGATCCTTTGGTAGAAGGTTGATCACTTGAAGGACATCCATAGAATAATGGGAAAGAAGCTAAAGAAGAAAGCACCTCATAAGAAGAAGACATCTCAAAGGAACTATGACAGTGGGAGAATCAATTGGGGATTATGTGGAAACAACTCTTCAGATTCAAAATCACCTCAGAATGAAGATGAACAAGCAAAAGAACTATCAGGTATGAATTTGTTATCCTCTTGTGATACATTTCTCCATCCATTTGAAGATGATGAAAGTGATAGCGAGACAATTGAATTTTCTCTTATGGGTGAGAAAGAGAGATATCAAATAGAGGCAGAATTTAAAAGGCTTAAAAACATAATTAGAGATCAACAAGATCTATGGGACAAAAGCGAATGTTCCTTTAAAGATGAAGCTAACAATCTAAAAGCTCAACTAGAGGAAGGAAACAAGGAAAAGGAAGATCAATGTCAAAAGTTGTAGGATGAAGTAACATCATTAAGAAATGAAGTAAATAAAAGGAGCACAACAATCAAGAAACTCAAATATAGATCCAGTTACTATGAAAGTCTTGAAGCTAAAATCCTCTCTCTAAAAGAAGATCTTGAAAAATCAAATAAGTAGAATGAAGAATTACTCCAAGCTCTTGAAGAATAAGAAAACAAAGTTCTCGAATTAAGGCAAAAAGTGGAAGAAGGAAGAAAAGCTAAAGAAATCATGAAGAAGAAGTATCTTGAAAAGGAAGAGCAATATTAGGTTGAGTTAAATATACTAAAAGGTAAATTAGAGGAAAAGGATAAGCTTTTACGATTTCAAGATAGTACTAATATTTTGGATGATATTCTTAGTAGTAAAGGGTTTGCTGCCATCAAACATGGCCTTGGTTTCCATGAATCTGTTGAAGGTGAATCTAGCAAACAAGCTAATGTAAGGAACTCTAATGTGAACCCTAAAAAGCTCAACAAGGAAATGAGAGGTCAATCCCATCAACAACCAAGGAAAGAAATTCTTCAAAGAAAATCTTTTACTCCTATCTATGGAAGTGATAGTGGATTATTTATATATCATAATCTTGGACATGTTGCAGTAAGATGTGGAAGTAGAATGGTTTAAGACCATCACATAGAAAAAGCATTAACTTCCAAGTACTTTAAGGGATATTGTTTCTCTTGCAATATGTTTGGTCACAAAGCCATTGACTGCTATAGAAGAAATATGAAACATGTAAGATTTTATGCATGTAACAAGTTTGGACATATAGCAAAGGAATGGAGGACAAAAATTCGTGCACCATACCAAAAGGAGAAAATATCATCACACTTGAAGATATGGAAGAAGAAGGAAGTAGAGTCCGAAAAATGTGGCATGGCACAATGTATAGACATAACAGATTCATGGGGAGTTGAAAGTGTGAAACTTCAATGTTATAAATCTCAGACGAAAGTTTCATGAAGACATGTCGCATATATACATGAGTTCAAAGCTGCACAGTCGCGTATATGTGGTTTGAGAAAATGCAGTGGGACAGACTCAGAAAAACTGATTTGATATGATTCAGACAATTATCAGTTATCTTTTCTGTTGTGATGATAGATGACTACAATATGTGGATGTTATTTAGAAGTTCTTTTGATCCTCACAAGTTGTTTATAACTTGATGTATATCTGATTGACGATGATGTCTTGATACTTACTGATATATACAATGATTATATCTAACAGTGAATAGGTGGAACATGTTCCGAAGGAGAACATGCTATGCTTCTAATAAAGCGTTGTTGGCATTATGCTTAGAATTATTTGGTACCTAATCAATGATGATGATGCTTATATGGCTAATGATACATCCTACTATGTTACAGTTATGAGGTGCCCATGATAAAATCTCAGATGATTCTTGGAGTAACATAGTTGGTATTCAGATCAGATTTATGGATGATTGTGGATGACTCTTTGATGATGCATATAGTACATATATGTTGCTTACATGATGATATTCATAAGGACAAAGAGAAGTACAAAGCTTGAGTACACAACTTCATTACTTGATGATGAGCCACTCATTTCCATTATGCTACTGTCATCATGCCTTCAAAGATGGATAAAGTTCATATGGTGTATGATAGTTGTTGATAACTATCATGGTCTTGTTTAGATATTTGGTCTCTGTCATGTATATCATTCTATGTAAAGGTCATATCAAGACCCATGATGTATTAATTTGTCTCTATCTATTGTAGTCTCTTGATGAGTCCCTTTTGGTCATATGATGCAATTTGTACCCTCACTATGCATGGGAAGGATGATGTAATATTTCAGTCATGTATAAACAATTTGTCTATCCCTACATGGTTGGGAGGATGAGTAAAATTTGGTATATCTACACTTGGTTGGGAGATTGATGCATGTATGAGTCATTGATGATAGAAAGGTCAATCTCACATATTTGAGTTATAGAGTCATGCTATTTTTCTCGAAAGTATTTGTAGACTCTACATGTGCTCAAGGGGGCATGGATGATGCAGTACATCTCAACATGAACAAAGAGGGAGTTCAATCAAAGAATTCAGCATGCACTCAGGGGGAGCATGACCCATTGCCCTTGATGCCAAAGGGGGAGAGTGACTTGGTGTTGTTGTTGTTGCCATCAAGTCCAAAGGGGGAGATTGTTGGCATTACGATGCATGTGTTGTACTTGATGGCAACCCACCTATAGCAAAACAACTCACTTATATATGGTAACTAGATGAATCTACAGAACATATATCAGATGTGACAAAATAGATGGTATTTGTGTTAATAGATGTGATGCAGGGCAGTTCAAAGGAATCAATTCAAAAGTAATGTACAATGGCAACTCACTACGATGACAGTTCACAGTGCAACAAGTTAACAACAAATAATTGTTGCCATCAAGTCCAAAAGGGGAGATTTTTGGCATTATGATATAGGTGTTGTACTTGATGGAAACTCAATCAGATGAAAGATCAAAGTACTGCAGGTTAACAACAAATAATTATGGCTCAGGCTACATAGAATGAAGAAAGAAAGGTATACATCGGTCCACCTTGACCAATCCGCGTATACACATAGGTTCATTGGAAAAAAGGAGCATATACGTACACATGCAATTTCACAGAAGGAAAAGCGCGTATATCTTGGGAAAATAATTTTTTGGGTCCAAGGTATCTGACCCAAGGCATTTGGTTCATGGTATTGATCTGAGGTATTTGGTCCAAGGTATTGGTCCTAAGTGGTTTTGGCCCATGGTATTGAGAAAGGCCTAAAACTATATAAGGAGGAGAAGATCATTAGGCCAGGTCAAGCAAGTATTAAATATCTAATGAAGGGTGAGATCAAGTATGCAAGTTATGGGTTTTTTATCCAAACTAAGGATGCACCTATATGGTTGATGAATATTGATGAACTAGGATCATGAAGGCTTAGAGGTATTAGGATTATGTGGTTTGATCTTGAACATTCTAGATTTGAATACTAACGCATATTTTTATTATGTAAAAGTGATGATCTGGGTATGGATGAAGTCTGAAATATTTGTGATGCTTTAAGTTAGCATTTCCAGATCTGTACATAGGTTGGCTTTGGAAAAACAATGTATACATGCTGGTTCAACATACAGAAGTAGTGTATACATCAGCAGATATGTACGTTGGTTCCCCTTGGTAAAAGGTCGTATACATGTTGTTTTGGCTTATGGATGTAGCGTATATCTTCTAAAGTATGATCTATAAGGGTTTTGTTTGCTGTTGTAGTGTTCAGGGTTTTGCATTATGTTCATGTGACTATTTTCTGGTGACAGTATCCTACATATTCAGATTGGTTGATTATGATTAGCTTTAGTTTTGATGGATGAAATATAATGATGGATCAGGATCATAATGACTTATCATTATGTGATCTGATAATGGATGGGCTAGATATGATCACTAACACATGTTTTAACCTCTATGTGTGATTATGTCTGAAGTCTGGAAGTGCAACAAAGTGTTTGCAGATCTATACACTTGTTTGCTTCAGGGAAGCTACATATACACATAGGTTGGCTTCTGCCAAATAGTGTATACACTCAGAAGCATGGTTTTAAGGTTACAACTGATTCTAAATGACAATGTAGTGATCTGAATTCAGATCTATGTATTGGTTACAGTGATCTATCTATTGCAGTTGATTGATTGAAGTTGATTAAAAGAACGGATGATTCAGTTGGGTCAGTGATTGATTAAGTTTTATTGATTCAGAAAGTGATGCTTGAGTTTCAGTGACTGAATGATGTAGATATAGTTGATGGTTGTATTGTAGTGGTGATTGATTTGAGCTTTAATGTTGTTGATGGGTCCATGAAAATTGGATGAAACGTGGCCTGTAAAGTGTGATGTTCTGTTCCAAGAGTATCCAATATGAAAATTTATGAGACATGGTCCCTGGAAAAAAAAAGGTTGTAGCCTTCTGTAGGCCAACACCTATGTACTAGTAAACATATCAGCTAGTATAAGAGCTAGGGGGTTGTAGCTCCCTTCCAGTAGAAGCTGGAGAACGAGAGAATGTTGTAGCCTTCTGCAAGTAGAAGCCTACATAATGGTATGATTCTGCACCAGTACAATGTTGTAAATGGATTTTCTTATTATTAAAAGAAGATAGAAATGACAGCAACAGGTGGTTTTCACCCACATTGGGTTTCCACCTTAAATCTTGGTGTTCATGTGTGTTTCTTATGTGTGATGATTCATTCTGTTATTAACTGCATAAGGTTACTATTTAATGTTTAATAAAGTACTGATGCATAGATTAAAGGCCAACATAAGATGAATTAATTGAATCATTAGTTTGCTAGATATACGCTTGTGTCCTTAAGCACAATTGCGTGTACACGCGGGTTACCCACATGGAAGTAGTGTTAGAATATTATATATTACGGAGCAATGGAACACATGAAATAATGCAGAAATATAAACACAGAAAACGCACAAAACAAGAG
>APFE030433443.1:23547-38028 GCA_000404065.3 Pinus taeda | reverse complement strand
TCACATTTGGTCAATAGGCCTTTAACTGGATCAATCAACATCCTTTGACCTCCTTCTCATCATCCTTCCAAAATCCCTAAGCATGACTCATTCTAATCCCTGAGTTTCTACCTGAAAATACCTTATTTAAGACATTTTAAGGACCAATGCTCCCTAGCTTCCTAATGGACAAAGTTGATTACCAGGTTTCTCTACTCTACACCTGCATTGATCACCAACAAGTTTCTTAGTTTTGGGGTGTGTTAATTCTAGAAATTTGGGAAAAAGAGAGAGAATCCAGAAGCCTCTTATTCCATAAGATTCTAGGATATGTTGTAACCATTTAGCTCAGATAAAAGTCTTAAATCCTATCCTATCTTACCTTGTAGTTTTTATCCCTTATACCTTGAGTTTATCCTCCCATCAAGATTGGGTCTAAAGCCCAAATTGGTAAAAGGATAAGAATTCATGAACTACCTCCTTCACCTATATATTTACTTCCATCCATAGGTAAGGGGTTGGATTTTCGAGAGTGATTATACCCTTATGTTTCTGATGTGAGAGATATTTTCCCATGCATTAGGGTGATTGGAGTGCACTTTTTACCAAGAAAGGAAAAAATAATTTGGAGGAGCTCTTTTATAGGGTCAATGACTACTTTTGGTTGTAACTCACTCCATTTTTACTAATGCAAATAGTTCTTTGTTTTCCTATATATGATGTTATGGTTTCATATATTTCAATACCATGTTGATATATTAAATAAAGCGATTAGATGATGCTACATAGATTCCTTGGATCGTTGGGTTGTGTTATCTGAATGTGCAAGTTCTAACAATAGTGATCAGAGTTAGGATTGGAGAAGTCAAGCCAAGGATGGAGTGAAGCATAAGACAAATTCCAGGTAGGCTTAATCCCGTTATATACTTACTTTAAGGAAAACATTAACAACTTTGTCTTTATATTGTTCTAGGTCAGTCCACCAGGCCTAGGGAAGATACTTCTGTCCATAGTCATAGATTCCACATAACAAATCGGTGACCGTACTGGGGAATGATATACTCCCTTGGTGGTTTCTTTGTCCATTTTCTTGTCTTACCTCTTCTCTAGACATTTATTGTCTTATTCAATTAAGAAAAAACCTAGGAATACCTTTCATTGAGTCTCAATTGCAATCCTTGTGTCAGAGCATTGCATCCCTAGACCAAAGCACACTCTGGTCTTCTAACAAGGCATTGCACCTCAACTGAGCCTTCTCTATGCCTGTGATGCATAGCACTAGTGCTTCCTTTGCACCTGCGTTGGCCCTTGTTCATGCACAAGTTTGTATTTTCCTTGATTTTCTGTTTGATCAACATTGTTCCAGATGCTCTTCCTTGAGTCATTGAGTGTCTTGTAGTCCCTCTGAAGACTCCACTTGGTTTTCTTTTGTTTTAATACCTTTTGTAATGATTTTTTTAAGTATTTTCCTTTGTTCTTATGATTAGGTTGTTTGCAAACTGATTTTGTTTGATCATTGAGTGCTTAAATGAATTAGTGTTCTGGTCGTTATTCCGAAATGCTTGCTTGAATCAGTGACTAGACTTTGCATCTTATTTTTCTTCATTTTTGAAAATCAAGTGACTTGAAAAGAAAAATATTTGCATTGGAATTTAGGGTTTTGAGTTAGCATTGAAATTGGACTAGTTGGATTTAAAAGAGAATTACATTTTGGATATTTTTTTTTGCATACTCTCTGTCTCTTCCCTTTTTTATATATATTTTCATTAAATGAGAAAGATTCTATTTCCTCATGCTAGTTTGCATTTTAGGATATTCAGGTGACATTTGGAGTGGGCACCAAAAATGGAACTTAATTGAAGATAAAAAATATAATTTATTGAATCCACTTAAGGATAATTTGTAACATTAACACAAACGTTTAGAGGTATAGGCTAGAGATGTGTTCTAGCATCGTTAAACGTAGGAGTTGTCATTGTTTTCTAGCATTGTATTCTAGGGGTGAAATCTCGTTCCACATAAGTGAGTGTATATGATCATTTTCAATCTACCTTTGGGTATATTGGATGATGCTCAGTGCATGCAAAGCATATTGAAACACTGCCATCTAATGGTTATGCATTAGACAACACTACTATAGACTGCACTTCCATGTACCATCAAGTATATTTTGGAATTCCCCTCTAGGTTTCTATTATCACCCAAGGTGCTTGAGTCGACTGCCTTATGTACCATGATACACCAAACATAGCATTCAAGGAGATTGTTTGCACATATGTTAAGTCCTTGGGTCACCGAGGTGTATATTGCAGTTGACAGTTACTTGGTAATCCTTTATGAATAGATTACCCTCTTTTTGATTTTTTTTTTGTGTTAATTTCTAAAATTTATTATCCAACATGGAAGAACAAAATCCCCCACTTCGTCATTCTTGTAGAATGAAAAATAAGCCTCCTCTTCCACCAGAGGCTACTCATGTCCATCATTAGAAGCATAAGAGGATGCAAACTAGGAATCTGGAAATTTGGGAACTACTTCTGGTCCTCCTCCTGAATATGATAAACAAAAATCATATTTCTCTTTGAGTACTTAGCTTGACATTACCTCTACTCTTGCTGGTGAAGCTGATACAATCAAAATAGAAGCCCCTGAAACCGTATTGCCTGAGGTTATTGAGCCTGACTTTCTAGAGTCATATACTTTACTTCTTGAGATTTTTGAACCTAAGGAACCTTAGCCATATTCACATGTTACTTTAGGTCCTTCCTCTTCTCTTCCTTTGTCTTAGACAAAACCTCCAATTGTATACCATGGACATGATGGTGAACCCCTTACATATAGACTTGTGAGTGTTGAAGTGATCCCACAAGAGGAGCCTCATCCCTCTACTCCCGTTCATTAGAGTGGACTTCATTTTTATGAGAGTGATGCTCTTCCTCCTCTTCAGACTCTAGAAAAAAATCCTTTACCTGATTATTTGGACTCACTCACAGATTTCTCGCAGTAATCTTCATTGGGTCTGTTAACCATGACTAGATCCGATTTAACCTCTGAACCCGTGTCCACCTTTATGGTTGAGACATCAAATGTTGCTTCCTCATTTATGTTTGCAACATCACTAAAGGCACATATATATGGCTTCCCATGCATTCCACCTAGTTATCAGTCTTTATCTGGTTCCTTCTCTGGTGTAGATTTTAGTCCTTGGACATCTCCCATGTCATCAATTTTAGGAATTCCATTTGATACTTCTCTTATGAATGCTACACAACCTACTCCTTCCCCTTCATGTACACCTATTATTGAACAGTAGGCTAACCATTATGTTAGTGGGAAAGGTTATATTCAACAACCTAACTCTTCTCATGTTGGGTGCTCTCCGTCTAGATTTCAATTTCATCCATCATCCCATCCTCCTATAATAGGGGGAAACCTATTGTTGGTATACCTCAAGTTGGTAATCATCCTTATTATAATCCTCCTTATCTTGGGATGGCTACTAATATTTGGTAACTTACTTTTCCCCTCTATCCTAGTTAATTTTTTGGATGATTGTTGAATCCTCAACCTATGCCATCTTAATCTAAAATTTCTACCAATCAATTTGTACCTCAACAAGTTCAAATACATATAATTCAACCTTTACAGGCTATCATTGCATCTCAATCTATTCTATCGGTATTTGTTATCCCTCAAGTTCCACTTACCCAACCTTTACAAGGCACCTTATAGTCTCAACCGCTTGGGCAAGGTACTCCTCAAATTATGATAGGACAAAATGTCTATAGTATGGCACAACCCCAATCAAACCCACCTTATGTCATGATGATGTAAAATCCCATGGGGAAATAGTATAGACCTTATCAAGGTGTTCCTAAAGTGCCTTTTCAAGGCCAACATATCCAAACCCAACCATTCCAGACTTTGCAATGTTATCTTGGAGCTGGTCAACAAGGTTACGTGTATGTTGGCTACCAAAATCCTTCTTATTTTAATGCCCAGGTTTCTCTTTATTAGAACACTCCTTATCCGAGAATGCAAGTACATGTTTCTTAGGATATTCCTTCTTATCCAGGCTATCCTCCACCATATTTTAACTAATAGTTACCTTTTGTGGCGACTCTTGAATTTCTAGATTTGACTCGTCTTACCAATGATCCCATCACTCATTCACCTTGGTGGCTGATAGTTCCCACCAAAGTGCCATCCGATGTCCAAAAATTCAATGGGAATCCTGGAGAAGACCCGTCAACCCATGTCATGACATATCAACTATTTTTTTCTTCAAACTCCCTTAATGATGATTCTGTACGGTTATGTATTTTCCAACGTATTGTTGTAGGTACCGCAGCTAAATGGTACATTGATTTACCTAGAGATTCATTTCATGATTTCAATTCCTTAGCTACCACCTCCCATACACATTTCTAGTTACCCACTCAGTATGAAATTGGGATGGAACTTCTGACCAATTTGAAATAACATAAATCCACTCACATTTCAGATCACATTCATGAGTGGTGGCATCACCATTTGGTTAAGGCATACGTTATGGATCAATTTCTAGCAGAATGGTTCATTAAATCCATGTTGCCATCTATAACAAAGGATGTATCTAAAGGTGGAGTTGTGACTGAAGACAAAGTAATTTCTCATGCTCAGTATTTGGAACTCATTTAAATCCAATCTAGCATGCTCTATGAGAAGACAAATGAAGCCCTAAGACCTTCGAATATTGTTCCTCCCACTCCTAATCAACAATATCATGTTGTTGATGGTATCATTGGTTCTACCAGTTTGCAAATAGTGAGAAAACCCTTTGGTGCTTCCCTCAATGATTCTGTCCAAAACTCTTCATCCAATCCTCCTGTAGCTTCTTGTTTAGAGATAAATTCCATTTCATTTGATAGAGGAAAATCTCAACAACAACTAGGAAGCAAGAGGAAAGGAAAAGAAAAAAAAAAATAAAGATTCTTCTCCACACGATAAACAAACAAATCAGTCCTCTGATGAGAAATGAAAGCCTCAATACCCATGTTTGATTTACAACAAGGAGCAATTTACTCGTAATTATCCACATCGCACATAAGTGAATATGTTTATGAAATATTCCACTTCTCCCGCTGTCTTGACGGACCTGTGTCCCACTTAGGAGACCCATATGGTTGCTTGGGACCCATCTTCCTCTAACATGGTTTTAATGCTCTCTCCATGAAGCATAAATTTGATGTTATAATGGCCACTCAAAACAAGGAATATGCTAATGTGAATCCTCCAAATGGTCAAGCTATTGATAAAACTACTAATTTGGCATCACCTCCATCTGATCCTCCTCTGACCAATATTCCTATGGAGTTGACTATTAAGCCTTTGAAGGTATTTATTCATAAATATACTTTCAACCCTCATTCCAAGCCTTCTGAATATTATAACGTAGTTGAGGACTTGGCTTAGTCTTCATCAGCTGTGTTGACCCTTGAGGTGTTGAAAAACTAACCTGCCTAGAAAAAGGCCTTGCTTTCAACTATCAGATGTGTGGATCCTTTGGATTTCAGCCTAGTTAATTTTTGTCATGAAAACTATATCCCTCGCCTTCCATCTCAATTGTCTTTTATCATTCATGTCATTGTACGTGGTAATAAAATTCATCGTTCTATTGTGGATGAGGGAGCCTTTGCAACATCCTTGGTGAAACTTCCATGTAATAAAAGTTAATAAAGGAAAAAAAATAACCATGGTTGATGGACACTTATTTCAAGATAAATGTTGGGCAAAACATCCTAGTGGGTGTTCATTTGGTTGATTATGGCTAAGTAAATTGGAAAAGGAAATGGCTAAGGCTTTGGAAAGGAAAAATGGCATTTTGGCACATTTATTTATGAAAATAATGGAAATTAGGAGAAAAGGAAGGTGAAAGGTCATAGGTTGCATGTGAGGAGGAGAAAATGAAGGAAAATAATGGAAAATGGAGAAAATAGAGGCCTAATTGATAGAAATGCTTCTAAGAATCAGTTTTTAACCTTTTCTCAGTTCAGTTTTGGAGCTCTCTCATTATTCTCTCTCTCTCTCTCTCACTCTTGGACACTTAGAGTTTTCTTGGAGAATTTTGGCATTGGATCAAGAAAAGAAAACAAGGCAAGAGGAAGTAGAGATCAAGAAATGAAGAATATGATCAAGAAGCTACAACAATATTCTTTGCATATATCAATTTTCATATGTATTTTCCTTGCCAAATTTGGCATGCATGGTATTGCATGTGGTTCTTTTGCTGTTATGGCATGGGTTTTGTCAGGTGTGGCAGTGTTTTTAGCCTAGACTTGCCATTTTTGGATAGCCATGGTGTGATGGGGTTCTCATGTTTTGGTTGAGATGGATTTCCAAATGGATTCAAAGTTGAGTGAGGTGGATCTTTGAATGATAGAGAACATGGCCTAGTGGTCCTTGAATTGAACTATGGATCATGGTAAAGACACTGGCCAAGTAACCCCTGACCCAGACTATGGGTTGTGGTAAAGCCAAGATTGTGTTTCCTTGGTGGGTGTAGGAATATGTTGTAGTGGCTACAACCACCCTCTAAAACGTTTCCTTAGATCTATTCTAGAGCCTCCCTACTGACCATCCTCAGCAACATGTCTTGCACTGTCAAGCACATCAACATTAGTTGTTTCATAGAGTCTTGTTAGCCTGTGCATGCAAGTTTGTTCTACCTCCTTCAGAGGTTGCTTTTTTGACTTGGTGTCAATTGTTGGTTGAGAAGTTCCCTCCGGGAATTGCACAATTCTAGAGGGGAACCAACCTTCCCTCTAGAAATTGTGCAAACCTAGCTGGACACCCAGTTGGGCTCCAGAACTGCCCAATTCGTCCTAACAATCTTCCTTTAAAAAATTGCACAATTCATCCCATGACAGTTGCTCATCCTATAAATTATGTAATTCTGGGAAACAGTCACTTGATGCTCTCATAAATTGAGCAATCCCTCTGGGACAGCCAACCCAATAGCTAGAAAAAATTGCGAAAATATAGCTAGGTAGCCTATTGGGCTCAGAAATTATGCATACAGTCTGACAAGCTTCCTTGAGAAAATTGTGAGGTCTGACCCAGAATAGTTTCTCAGCCCAGAAATTGCACAATCCTGGGAGGCAATCATCTGTTCCTCCTAGAAATTGCACAATACAATCAGACAAGCTTCCTTGAGAAAATTGCGAGGTCTAACCCAGGACAACTCTTTAGCTTAGAAATTGCGCAACATAGTCATACATGCCTCCTTGAGAAAATTGTGAGGTTTGACACAGGACAGCTGCTCAGCCCAAAAACTGCACAATCTTGGGAGATAACTTGAATCTCCTAGAAATTGCACAATTCCTCTAGGACAACCATCTCTGCTCAACCTAGAAATTGCACAGTTTTTCATCCCAGGATAGCAGATCAATGTCTGTGCCTTCAAGTTGACCTGGGGTAAACAAAAACTGATTTTCAAGCATGGATTGCTTTTCAGAAGACATCATGCAAAGGCATCCCTTGATTCAGGACCTATTTTTAGTAGCTAGAGGTTACATGCAAGGATTATTTCAAAAAACGCTCGCCACATGCCACTTTTCCTAGATTTATGGCATGAACATCACACTCTCGATTTTATCAAAACTCATTTTTTGTAGGCTGCGGAGATCATTCATTGCATCAATCTTGTAGCTCTTACATCCCACATTACATCTAGGAGTTGTCGACATATTCAGCTCAGTTGTTTTGGGGTAAGCCCACTTTTCATTACTTGTGCGAAGTTTCTATTTCTTTTTGTGTTTCAATTTGTGTGAGCGTTTGCTTCATTTTAGTGAGCGCTTACTGTCATTTTCAGGTATGTTAGCTTGTAGAAGCACCATTTCAATTTTCGTTCGCATCTCATTACTGTTGTATGCATGACACTATTTTTTCACAGATGGTCACCGTTGCAGCGACTCACTTCACGCACATGTATGCTTTGCCATTTTCTAAATCTTGCACTTGTTGTTTTCATGTATGATCATTCACTCTTGTTTGCACTCATCTCATCATGAATAGATACTTCTAATGTTTTTCAATCACCCCTAGGCTAGTCTGGGCTACCTTGGCTAGGATTGTGCCTTGCCGAGTTTGCACTGTGCATTTTTGGAAGCGAAGGCTCTGCCTTCCCTCAAGAAATTGTGCAAGTCTATCCCAAAACTCACCTCTAGGCTTGCATTGTGCAATTCTTGGAGGCAATGTCCTGTTCGACCCAAAAATTGTGAAACGCAATTTACTGGTTGCATGTCACTACTGAATGAAACTACGTATTGCACAGTTCTAGCAGTTAGTGAGCCTCCTGAAAGCCAGGACTGTGCCTTACATATTTTTGGCAGTCAATCTCCTAGCCTTCCGATGAAAATTGTGTAATCTTCATAGACAGTCACGCTGGTATGTTGCATGTTAGTCCTCTAGTTCGTTTTGGTTTTCAACTGACAGATTTCTTGTCATTAGTGTTGTTATGTCTCTAGGTATCACAGATGTTTGTCTGCCTCTCAGCAGCACATGTACAATGGCTTTTCAGGAGAGTGGAGTTAAAGGCACCATTCATAGCACACTTGGGGATGCAGTCAATCAAGGGTTTATGAACTTGCCTATCTATGAAGACATTGAGTTGTTCATGGACAAGAATATCAATATGAATTGGAAACAACATCGCAACAGGAAGAACCATCAACAACAACATAAGGCAGCACACCTACACACAATGAATGCAAGAGGAAGGTTGTTGACAACACAAAGGCAAATCAAAGTTGCAAGCTCAAGCAAATCCAGTTGTGATGAAAGGAACTTTGGAGACTGAGGCTATGACATGGCGGTGTGACACAAAGATCACATGAAGGCATAGGGAGAAACAAAGAAGGTGTTGTATGCATTGAAGTGACAACTCAGGGAAGAATAGGAGCTACACAGAAGAGAGAATGAGTTGCAGCAGGAATAGGTACACCATGGGGCGCAACATGCACATACGGATGAAACTATTCCTAGACAAGTTATAGATCCATCCCAGCAGGTGACACGGAGAAGACAAGGTGAGCAGTGCTATTGATCGCATGCAAGGGAATTCAAAAACATGCATTTCATTGGGCACATGCATGTGATCCTACCCATTTGGCACACTCACAAAGGCGAATACAAGAAGCAAGTTAGACAGGAGCTGAACATGTACCTCAATAAGTTGATGCACATGGTCACTAGCACACACATGGAGATCAACATAGAAAATATGCATTAGTATGCTATTGGTCCAACCACACTCAAGACGATGGTGTACATGCTATCAAATGAGTTAGATATAGGGGCCATATAAATCTACTCAGATGTAATAGAGGCAAGGGTTCACTTTCAGCAGGATGTCACCATTGAGTGTGCGGACACCATCATGGACGACCAGATTGGCATTAGTTCGCCACCATCGAACATCACAAGGATGTTAACGCGTTGGTCTCACCACAAGAGTTCGAGTGTTAGTGATGTCTTACATTGGTTGCTCAAGCCATTTTGTCTCACATGGGTACATGTATAGATTATATGTAATGTATTTTCAAGTGGAAGTTTAAGTGTCGATAGTTGAATGTAACAGTCATAGAGTCGGTTAAGAGTCACGAGGATAGACGAACAATCACAAAGGAGAATGTGAAGGGTCAACCTAAACTTTGTTATAAATAGAACCTCATAGCTCATTGTGAAGGCTTTTGGCCAGCCAAGCTTTCGATAGGAGTATCTTAGAGACAGCTTGGATATTATTGTAATGAGCCTTGGCTTCTCCACTGTGCAAAGCTAGTATATCTCTTTAGAGGAGCGGGCAACAGTGACTGTAACATCCCGCTATCGGAACTAGTGGTTGGTCATGGATGTATTGTATGACTGGAACTTACACTTCTTAATATAACAGTGCCAACACATTTCATGCATATGTCATATTGTATTTCAGCTATCTTGTTTACTCTAAATGATATATGTATCTATTTTCCTACGTGTGCATGTGTAGCTATTTTCTGTATATGTATGTATGAATCTTATTGAAATGTGCTGTTGCTTTAACCATCACTTTGGATTGCTAGCTTACTTTCCTTCCATGTTGTGATGCATAGTTGTTTGCGTCTTTCCTTCTTAACTCCTTCCTTTCACAGGTTTCCAAGGGGCGCACTCACCTCACCCTTCGTGTGTTAGAACCGCTCATGCACCTTTGTTAACTTACTGCATATGTCACCCCCTTGCTACCAATAGGGACATCTTAATTTCCTTTGTGCGAAACTGCAGCCAAGGCGATATCGTACCACCCACTGCTGGGACTCCTACACCAAACGTTCTGAGGTCTAATTGGGACTTCTTACCGGGGAGATCCCCTGACATGTTGGCAGGTCCAGCACCGTCAACATTTCTGGCGCTATAAGGAGGGCTAAAGGACAAGTTATGTCCTCTCATCCTATTTTGAACCTTTACACATATATCATGGATGTTGTTACATTCATCCCTCCATGATGTTTTTCACATGCCGAACCTCTCAACATCACAAGGGAGTTTTTGATCTCTTGTCTAGATTGACATATGATGGTGAAAGAGAAGTGGTTTGGTCTATGTTCTTACATGACTTCATTGCCATTCTTGACGAGTAATATGGATGTTTTGATGAACATGCCAGTATACTTCTTGCACACACACTTTGCGAATCCCAACGACGGTGGTGCTATAGCCTATCGGTTGATAGTGTGCACTCACTTGAGCATTTATGTGATCCCATTGAAGATACTTTCCATAATTTTGAACTAGAACATAGTGACCATTTTTTTTTACAACAATGGAAGGCCCAACATGAATCACGTGATGATTTTTGGTAGCGCTTCTGTGTTTTTTAGTTTCAAGCTCCAAAAAGCCAGATGAAATTTCATTATCTCATGGAAAAATTTGAATATTTCGTTATAAAATCTGTCAATCCTAAGAAGAAGTTTGATCCCAAACCTCACTCAGCATACTTCAGTGATGGAGCTACACAATTATAGACAGACAGGGTCACTATCAAAAGTGACTATTTGTCGTCCCCTCATCAAACAACTCCACCACTTCATAGTGACGCGGGAGAACAGGGACACAAATTTGTTCAACTGTCACATCCCCCCAACATCACTTCGCTTAATTTTCATGCATATTTTGTTGTGAGTCCATTGATTTGTCATATGAATTTTGTATCACAACCTCCGTCTTCATACTCAGATGACCTTCTTGATGATACTGTCTGGTGTTCTTCCATTCCGAATTGTACACTTCTTGTGAACGAGGATTAGGCCATCAATGGATTTGGTGTTGCACAACCAATGTGTGCTATCATTCATGAAGAGTATGACTAAGAGCTTGAGCATCAACACTCTATGAAGGATGACTCTATCTGAGCCCCCTCCGATCTTTCCTGACATCTTTGGTGAACCGGCCATCCATAATTTTACGTGTATCTCCATCTATGGATGCACCCATTGTTCATCACTCAAAGAACACACTGGATGTCAGTCCATCATCTGTCAATAGAGAGGATAAATTTTTCATTGAAAATCCACTTGAATTTTCATCTCCTTTTTCTGGAAACACCTAGGGTGAATTTTTCCACTTCTCATCTACACCTTTGTTTGATTCATTAGATCATGAGGATGCTAATGAAATCATTGATTTTGATGATCGTAGCTATCGTGATCTATTTACTCCTATATTTGATCACGATGATGATTCTATCGCAATCAATTTTTCAAAGCCACCTATTTATGATGATCTATTTATCGATTTAGTCAAAACCCGCGAGATTGTCAAGGCACTTTAGCCTGAGCTGATGGTTATGTCAGGCGCTCAGTGTATTGATGTTGGTTTCAATTTCGATTAGGAAATTGTTGAAGCACCAGAGGTTCCTCATCACTCATCTGTATGCATTAAAGATCAATCTCACACATAGATAATCCTTCCTCCACTTGAACTGCACAATCCTATCACCCATGCATTGGAGGAATCTTACAGTGCAAGCACAGGTGCATGATGCAAGTTTCCTTTTTCTTTTTTTTTTCTTTCATGTCAAAGTCAAGAGTATGTGTATGCTTCAAAGCTGCACACATTGCTGCACAACACCATGATAAGTCCACGGATGACATGTCATGCACTTGCACTCATTTGCGTTATATGGACACATTTAAACTTGTAATGTGTTTGTCTTCATTTTTATATATTTCATGTTTGCTGGTTCACACAACTGTGTTGTTCGTGAACCATGCCTTCACCAACATGGGTCATCCTATTTGCTGGTGGTTGCATTGGAAGTATCACCTCATGCGATCAGGCCAATGCACCATTAGATTAAGAGTAGGAGTAGTGTTTTCCTTTGTTTGTTTTCTTTCATGCATGTTTTCTTCTTTCTTTGTGTGTTTGTTTGCTTACATTCTTTTCTTTCTCATTGTCTTTTGCTTCTTGCTTTGATTTTTGGTTTGTTTGCTTGCTTATGTTTGTAGGTTAGTTTCGAATCCCACATTGCATCTAGGAGTCATTAGCACATTCAACTTAGCTATTTTGGGGTAAGCCCGCTTTTCATGTCTTGCACAATGTTTTTGTCGCTTTTTGTGTTTCGCTTTATGTGAGTACTATCTCCTTGATTTCAGTGAGTGCTTTTCGTCATTTTTATGTATGTTAGCATGTCCAAGCATTGTCTCAGTTTTCGTTCACATATTAGTCCTGTCACATGCATGACACTGTTTTTGCAAGGACAGTCGGTGTTGCAGCGACTCCCTTCACACACATGCATGATTACCCATTTTTTGAATCTTGCACTTGCTATTTGCATGTATGGTAATTCACTCTTGTTTGCACTCATCTGATCATGCTGTTGCGGGAAATTCTCCCCTAAGGTTTTTGGGTGAAACCTTAGCAGACGGAAAATTATCTAAGTTAAGAAACACACACACACACAACCGTCTATGCTATAAATAACTACCTTTAGGGTGAGAGGGGCATACCTGATGTCCTACGTTTGAGTAGTTACTCAAGGGTGCAAACCCTTCTTCACGTCCCTTTCGCTCCTTGGTCCTGTAAAAACCACAATTCCACAAACTACAACAGTATATGGACAAGATTTTACATAAAAAATGATCTTTATGTTATATGAAAAGATGAGTTAGTTACAAACTTATAAGCATCTATTTAAGTATGAACTTCACGTATGAGTATCATTAACACAAAGACAAGAGCGTTTGGGAACAAGACGTGTTTCTTTATTAGATAAGTAAAATAATATGAAACAAGAGCAATATCACCTGAATCTGCTTCTGCAGGCTCCAAGCTCAGCCTCCTTCTGGATCCGTCCCGCCTCAAGCCATTAGTAGGTCACCTTCCATTACTCTCTCCAAGATGTGATGGGAAAAATGACATCCAAACAAAGGAAACAAGGGTTTCCTCTACAAGATGAGGGAAGTGCAGAAGGCACAAGGGTCTTCAGACTTGATCAGGGGGATATAGAATCAGTATAATAACTTTGCTCCAAAATTTCTCCTCCTTAGGCCTTCCCCATGATGTCTTTTTATACCAACTCCAAGGTAGTTGTTTAGTTAGGAATTGGTTGGGGACAGTTGAGGCCACGGGCACTAACAGGTGATCAGCAGGTAAAACCCGCGATCTCCGCCCGAAAATAAGGAATTTTTATATTTTTTAAGTGTTTTAATACATATACGCGGGTTAGCTATGGAGAACCCGCGTATACACGCGTTTAACTCAGGGCAATGTCGCGTACAGGGATTAAAACAATGTTTTTTAGATATATGACCAGGTCTGGAAGGAGGGGTTGCCCTAGGCCATGACTGAAGCATCACAAACCATACTGGTGAGATTTGGAGCTATAACAGATGCCCCCTAATATATGAGGTCAGAAGGGGTACATGATGGCCGAAATGTATTAAGCAAGTAAATGGAAAGGAAACCCGCCAGAAGCTGAGGAGTACTTCACCGGAAGTCAACCTACCAAGCCACAAAAGAAGATCAGAAAGAAACACCGTCTGAGGCGGGCATACCCATGCTCAGAGAAAGCAAAATAAAGCATGTCCGCATATCAAGTACAAGCGGATCCACTAAGTATACAAGTATAAATGACTGTGAAATACATAATGGATCATCTGATCATAGTCGAACAAGTACATGTCTGAATATCACATATAAACTGTCAATGATGCTGGAAGATACAACGGATCACTGATATCAAAGACTGATCCCAAAAAGGTACCGACTGAACATGATGAATAAGGATGGTACTGCACTGCAAACTCAGGTGTCAGCATATAGAATGTCACCATAACTGACTGCAACATATGAGGTGGAAAGGCATCAACTAGCAGTAACAGGAGCAACTGTCAAGTGAACCAATGAATGCTGATACAACCTGAGGTCTTCACCGACCGCCGTGGTACATTTCTACACCATGGGAATAAATGATCTGAATTCGACCAT
>APFE030433438.1:33860-49342 GCA_000404065.3 Pinus taeda | reverse complement strand
CCAGATGGTTCATGCATCCCTATGATAGAGGAGCTTACCCCATCAAGAGAGGAGCTACCCCATCCAAAAGAGGGAGTATCCCATTGATGTTGGAACTGAATAACCTCCTCTAGAATACTATAAATACAGGCATTGGGCCAGAGGAGGGGAGGTTGAAAGCTGAACATTCTAAAGGTTAAATGCTGCTGGAATTAGGACTTCCATTGTTGACTTGTGAGGAGAGATCACTATCCTTCCTTGTTGCCATATTGGGAGTGGGTGAGCTTGTCAAAGTAGAGGAAATCTCTTGTTGGACCCTGCGAGGAGCTTGCACAACACCAAGGCTCAGGTTGTAATGGTTCCTTTTTTGTTTCCTTAATACAAATAAGTCCATTCTTCTCAATGATTTGTTGTTAATGAATTATTTCATGTACTACTTGGTCTATGTGATGAATATGCTTTGTTTTATGATGAATATTCAGGTGTTATGTAATCGTTTGCTTTGTTAGTGTATGCAGGTCTTAAAGTGAAGGAGGAGCTCATCTGGATCAGCAAGGCTGGACTGCTACAACAAGCGTTGGACCTAAGGTAAGATCGGAAAACACTTGATCTCTCATAGAATAATGTGTGTTTAGAGAAGGATTGCTCTTGTTTGGTTTGTTTGTCACTAGAGAGTCTTAGACTCCTAGGGAGGTAAGCTTTGTCCGCAAAAATAACTCTTTCCGCATGACAGCAGGCACCCACCTGCAGAAGGCTACAACCTTCTCTTGTTCTCTAGCTACTACTGGAAGGGAGCTACAACCCCCTATCTCTTGTACTAGCCTATTCGTTTACTAGTATGTAGGCACCGACCTATTGAAGGATCCAACCTTCACTCGTATTCCAGATACTATTAGAAGGGCGCTCCAACCCCCTGGCTCTTGTAGGGGCCAATACGTTTACCAGTATGTAGGTGCCGACCTACAAAAGGCTACGACCTTCTTTCTTCCTTTAAAGACCATGTTTCATAAATTTTCAGATTTGATACTCCTGAAGCGCAACACCATAATTTGAAGGCCCCGTTTCCTCCAATTTTCATATTGGACCCATCAAAAACATTGAAGCACAAAGATAATACAACCATAAATTACACCTGCATCATCAATATGTGAATCACCCAATACTGAATCATTGAAACCTTGTCATCAAAACACTGTCACCAAAACATGGAGCATAACACAAAACTCTCAAACAACAACCAGACCTAACTGCAACTTCAAATATCATACTTCATATTGTATATGCTACTCGGATGAGCCACACCAATGTGTATACGTGCTTTTACCAAAGCGAACCTGCATACAGATTTGTAAATATTTATTCATAACTTTGTAGTTATTCCAAACATCAGTCATGCCCACATCATAACATTTATACAATAAAACATGTGTCGATAATTCAGATCTAGTCTATCCATGATCAAACCACATAATGATAATACATTCAAAGCCTTATGATCTCGATCCATCATCCATCATCAACTGCATAGGTGCATCATTGATTCAGAACAAGCAAAGCATCACAAACCCATAACCAACATACTAGATATCACACTTCATTAGATATTCAATCCTTGCAAATTTCCACTTTGGCCTAATGATCTTCTTCTCCTTAAAGAGGTTTGGGCCTCTCTCAATACCATGGTCCAAAACCACATATGACCAGTACCTTGGACCCAATACCTGGGGTCAATGCCTTAGACCAAATACCATGGACCAAATACCACGAACCAAAACACAATTTTCCGACATGTACGCGCCTTTCCTTCTATGAAAGTGCATGTGTACATTATGCACACCTTTGTATATAGTGAACCTACGTGTATAAACTACTTGGTATATAGTGAACCTGCGTATATACGTGACTTGGTATATAGTCAACCTGCGTATACCTTTCTTTCTTCATTTTATGAGTCTGAAATGTGATATGTCATCTAAGTGAGTTGCCATCAAGGACAACAGTTGAGAGTCATACCTGTATCATAATGCCAATAATATCCCTCTTTGGACTTGATGGAAACAACCACACCAAGTTACTCTCCCCCTTTGACATCAAGGGCAAAGGGCGGACCAAGATATTTTCTCCCTTGATATAGATTCTGCTGTCCATACTCCCCCTGAGTACATGCTGAAATGTTTGATTGAGCTCCCCCTTTGTATATGCTAAGATGTATCAATCCGTCCATGCTCCCCCTGAGCACATACTGAGTCTAAATAAGACCATGATAGTCATCGCCAACTATCATACACCATATGATCTGCACTATAAGCATCTCTCATCAACATCAGCAACCTGTAACCTACAATATCATTCTCTTGACCAACCAACAGTAAGTAGCAAGATGTATCATTTAGCCACATAAGCATTATCACCGAAGTCTTCTAACCATAATTCCAACAATGCCAACAATTATGCCAACACCTCTTTGAAGCATATGCTCCCCCTGAACCTGTGCCAGCAAACACATACCATGACTAAACCATATGAAACTTCTTTCCCTAAGTCTGTCCCGTTGCTTTTTCTTGAGAGCTCCATATACACGACTCTGTAGCCTCTAACTCACATATAAACATGACTTGTCTTTATGAAAATTGCGTATGAGATTTGGAACGCTGAGATGCCACATCTTTCTGACTGTACTTCCTATTTCTTCCATATCTTCAACTATGATGATGTTTTCTCCTTTTGGTATGGTTCCAAAAATCTTCTCCTACATTCCTTTGTTATATGTCCAAGCTTGTTACATGCATAACATCTTACATGTTTCATATTCCTTTTGTAGCAATCAAGAGCTTTGTGACCAAACATATTGCAAGAAACACAATACCCCTTAAAGTGCCTAGAATGTGATGCTCTTTTCGTGTGACATTCTTGAACCATTCTACCTCTGCATCTTGCTGTGATATGTCCAAGATTATGACATACATAACATTCAACATTATTCATCGGAGGAAATAACCGTTTATCACTTCCACATTTAGGAGCAAAATATTTTCTTTGAAGACTATCTTTCATCGGTTGTTGATGAGGTTGACCTCTCATTTCCTTGTTGATCATTTCAGATTTTGCATTAGAGTTCCTTGCCTCACCTTGTGACCTTAAACAGATTCATAAAAATGAAGACTAATTTTGATAGCAGGAAACTTTTGACTACTAAGAATATCATCCAAAATCTTATTACTGTCTTGAAATCGTAATAGTTTATCCTTTTCTTCTAATTTACCTTTCAAGATATTTACCTCAACCTGATGTTGTTCTTCCTTTTCTAGATATTGCTTCTTCAAGATTTCTTCAGACTTACTTCTTTCTTCCACTTGTTGCCTTAGTTTGAGAATCTCATTTTCTTGTTTTTCATTCTACTCCTGCAACATTTGACATACTCTGTAGGCACATGCTAGCTGAGCTTTTAAGATGATAACTTCTTCTTTGAGGGCACTCTCCCTTTTGATAAATAGATCTCGTTGATATATGATTTTATCTGATGCTTCATTTGCTTGTTCATCTTCAATCTAAGGTGATTCAGAATCTAAATACATGCTTCCACCTAATGGTAGGCAGTCATTGTTCCTTTGAGCTGTCTTCTACTTTTGACCTGTTTTCTTTCACATTGTTCTACGGATCTCCTTCAAGTGATCTAGCTTCTACCAAAGGACCTGCTCTGATACCAATTGTTGGAAATAATATCGAGGGGGGGGGGGGGGGGTGATCTGTCTGTATTAGCAAATCAATAACTTTTTCATTTCCATACTCAGGTTCATATACGCTAGTTCAGTTAAGGGAACTCACGTGTACACGCAACTGTGTTTAATGCAACTTGCGCATATCCAGTAAACTTATGATTCAGTTAATCCATTATATATGTTGATATTTAATCAGTGCATAAGAAATTCATTAACCATATAAACAGTAAACAGGTGTAGTAAAACATAATAGATCATCACACATAAGAAACACATATGAACACCATGATATAAGGTGGAAACCCATTGCGGGACAAAAACCACCTATTGCTGTTTTTCTTTAAGATGAGAAAAACCTATTTACAATCTTGTACTGGCACAGACTCATACCTGTATGCAGGCACCCACCTACTGAAGGCTACAACCTTTTCTCTTCTCTAGCTACTATTGGAAAGGAGCTACGACCCGCTAGTTCTTGTACTAGCCGATCTGTTTACTAGTACGTAGGCGCCGACCTAGTGAAGGCTCCAACCTTCACTTATTTTCCAACTACTACTAGAAGGGAGCTCCAACCCCCTGGCTCTTGTACTAGCCGATATGTTTACCAGTATGTAGGCGCCTACCTACAGAAGGCTACGACCTTCTTTCTTCCTTCAGGGACCACGTTTCATAAATTTTCAGACTAGATACTCCTGAAACACAACACCATAATATGAAGGCCCCATTTCATCCAATTTTCATACTGGACCCATCAACAACATTGAACCACAAAGATAATAAAACCATCAACTACACCTGCATCATCAATCTGTGAATCACCCAATACTAAATCACTGAAACCCTGTCATCAAAACACAGTCACCAGCACACAGAGCATAACACAGAACTCTGCAACAACAACTAGACCCAACTGCAACTTCAAATATCATACTTCATACTGTATACACTACTTGGATGAGCCGAACCAATGTGTATACATGCTTTTACCAAAGCAAACCTGCCTGTAGATTTGTAAATATTTATTCATAACTTTGCAGCTATTCCAGACATCAGTCATAACCAAATCATAACATTTATACAATAAAACATGTGTTAATAATTCAGATCTAGTCTATCCATGATCAAACCACATAATGATAATACATTCCAAGCCTTATGATCCCGATCCATGATCCATCATCATCCGCATAGGTTCATCCTTGATTCAAAGAAAGCAAAGCATCACAAACCCCTGTCTAGGATACTAGATCTAACACTTCATTATATATTCAATCCTTGCACACTTCCACTTTGGCCTAATGATATTCTTCTCCTTATATAGGTTTAGGCCTCTCTCAATACCATGGTCCAAAACCACATAGGACCAATACCTTGGACCCAATACCTGGGGTCAATACCTCGGACCAAATACCATGGATCAAATACAATGGACCAAATACTGCAGACAAAAACTTAGTTTTCTGACATGTACACGCCTTTCCTTTGGTGAAAGTGCATGTTTACGTTATACGCGCCTTTGTATATAGTGAACCTACATCTATACACTACTTGGTATATAGTGAACCAATGTATATACATGACTTGGTATATAGTGAACCTGCGTGTGTACACGACTTGGTATATAGTGAACCTTTGTATATACGCAACTTGGTATATACTGAACCTGCGTATACCTTTCTTTCTTCATTCTGTGAGTCTAAACTATGATCTGTCACTTGAGTGAGTTGCCATCAAGGACAACACTCGATTCATACCTGTATCATAATGCCAACAATCTCCCCCTTTGGACTTGATGGCAACAACCACACCAAGTCACTCTCCCCCTTTGACATCAAGGGCAAATGGTGGACCAAGATATTTTCTCCCATGATATACATTCTATTGTCCATACTCCCCTTAGTACATGCTGAAATCTTTGATTGAGCTCCCCCTTTGTATATACTAAGATGTATCAATCCATCCATGCTCCCCCAATGCACATGCCAAGTCTAAACAAGACCATGATAGTCATCAACAACTATCATACACCATATGATCTGCACTATAAGCATCTCTCATCAACATTAGCAACCTATAATTTACAATATCATTCTCTTGACCAACCAACAGTAAGTAGCAAGATGTATCATTTATCCACATAAGCATTATCACCAAAGTCTTCTAACCATAATGCTAACAATGACAACAATTATGTCAACAATTATTCAAACCATGTGTTCCCCCTGAACCTATGCCAACCAACACATACCATGACTAAAGCATATCAGACTTCCTTCCCTGAGTCTGTCTTGCTGCTTTTTCTTCAGAGCTCTATATACGCGACTTTGTAGCCTCTAACTCACATATACATGCGACTTGTCTTTATGAAACTTGTGTATGAGATTTATAACACTGAGGTTCCACAACATTAGCTCCCTATGAGTCTGTCATGTCTGTATACTCTGCTATGCCAGATCTTTCTGACTGTACTTCCTTTTTCTTCCATATCTTCGACTGTGAAGATGTTTTCTCCTTTTGGTATGGTGCCCAAAATCTTCTCCTGCATTCCTTTGCTATATGTCCAAGCTTGTTACATGCATAACATCTTGCATGTTTCATATTCCTTCTGTAGCAATCAACAACTTTGTGACCAAACATATTGCAAGAAAAAAATACCCCTTAAAGTGCCTAGAATTTGATGCTCTTTCTGTGTGATGGTCTTGAACCATTCTACTTCTGCATGTTGTTGTGACATGTACAAGATTATAACATACATAACATTCAATATTATTCATTGGAGAAAATAATCGTTTATCACTTCAACATTTGGGAGCAAAAGATTTTATTTGAAGACTATCTTTCCTTGGTTGTTGATGAGGTTGACATCTCATTTCCTTGTTGAGCATTTTAGATTTTGCATTAGAGTTCCTTGCCTCACCTTGTGAGCTAGATTCACCTTCAACAGATTCATAAAAACCAAGACCAGTTTTGATAGCAGGTGACCTTTGACTACTAAGAATATCATCCAAAATCTTAGTACTGTCTTGAAATCGTAATAGTTTATCCTTTTCTTCTAATTTACCGTTCAAGATATTTAACTCAGCCTGATGTTGTTCTTCCTTTTCTAGATATTGCTTCTTCAAGATTTCTTCAGACTTTCTTCCTTCTTCCACTTGTTGCCTTAGTTTGAGAATCTCATTTTCTTGTTCTTCATTCTACTCTTACAGCATTGACATACTCTAAAGGCATACTCCAACTGAGCTTTTAAGTTGATAACTTATTCTTTGAGGGCACTCTCCCTTTTGTTAAATATATCTTGTTGATCTATGATTTTATCTGATGCTTCATCTGCTTGTTCATGTTCAATCTGAGGTGATTGAGAATCTGAATACTTGCTTCCACCTAATGGCAGACTGTCACTATTCTTTTGAGCTGTCTTCTTCTTTTGACGTGCTTTCTTTCCGATTGTTCCACGGATATCCTTCAAGCGATCAAGCTTCTACCAAAGGACCTGCTCTGATACCAATTATTGGAAATAATACTGGGAGGTTGGGGGGGGGGGTGAATCAGTATTAGCAAATCAATAGCCTTCTCATTTCCATACTCAGATTCATATATGCATGCTACTTCAGTTAATTGAACCCGTGTGTACACGTAACTGTGTTTAATGAGACTTGCGTATATCTAGTAAACTTATGATTCAGCCAATCCATTATATTTTTATCTTTAATCAATGCATCAGAACTTCATTAACCATATAAACAGTAAACAGGTGCAACAAAATAGAACAGATCATCACACATAAGAAACACACATGAACACCATGATATAAGGTGGAAACCTAATGCGGGACAAAAACCACCTGCTGTTGTTTTCTTTAAGATAAGAAAAAACTATTTACAATATTATACTGGCGTAGACTCATCCCAATATGCAAGCACCCACATGCAGAAGGCTACAACCTTCTCTCATTCTCCAGCTACTACTGGAAGGGAGCTACAACCCCCTAGCTCTTGTACTAGCTGATCCATTTACTAGTACGTAGGTACCTAATGAAGGCTCCAACCTTCACTCCTTTTCTAGCTACTACTGGAAGGGAGCTCCAACCCCCTGGCTCTTGCACTAGCTGATATGTTTATCAGTATGTAGGTGCCGGCCTATAGAAGGCTATGACCTTCTTTCTTCCTTCAGGGACCACGTTTCATAAATTTTCAGACTAGATACTCCTGAAGCACAACACCATAATCTAAAGGCCCTTTTTCATACAATTTTCATACTAAAACCATCAACAACATTGAAGCACAAAGATAATACAACCATCAACTACACCTGCATCATCAATATGTGAATCACCCAATATTGAATCACTGAAACCCTGTCATCAAAACACAGTTACTAGAACATAGAGCATAACACATAAATCTTTAACAACAACCATACCCAACTGTAACTTCAAATATCATACTTCATACTGTATACGCTACCCAGATGAGCTGAACCAGCGTGTATATGCGCTTTTACCAAAGCGAACTTGCGTACAGATCTGTAAATATTTATTCATAACTTTGCAGCTATTCCAGACATCATCCATGCCCAGATCATAACATTTATACAATAAAAGACGTGCCAATAATTCATATCTAGTCTATACATGATTGAACCACATAATGATAATACATTCCAAGCCTTATGATACCAATCCATCATCCATCATCAACCGCATAGGTGCATCCTTGATTCAGATCAAGCAAAGCATCAAAAACCCATAACCAGCATACTAGATCTCACACTTCATCATATATTCAATCCTTGCACACTTCCAATTTGGACTAATGATCTTCTTCTCCTTATATAGGTTTAGGCCTCTCACAATACCATGGTCCAAAACCACGTCGGACCAATACCTTGGACCCAATACCTAGGGTCAATACCTCGGACCAAATACCATATACCCAATACCTGGGGTCAATACCTCGAACCAAATACCATGGACCAAAACATAGTTTTCCGACATGTACATGCCTTTCCTTTTGTGAAAGTGCATGTGTACATTATGCACACCTTTGTATATAGTGAACCTGCGTGTATACACTACTTGGTATATAGTGAACCTGCGTATATACGCGACTTGGTATATAGTGAACCTACGTGTGTACACGACTTGGTATATAGTGAACCTGCGTATATACGCGACTTGGTATATAATGAACCTGTGTATACCTTTCTTTCTTCATTCTGTGAGTTTGAACTATGATCTATCATCTAAGTGAGTTTCCATCAAGGACAACACTTGAGCCATACCTATATCATAATGCCAACAATCTCCCCCTTTGGACATGATGGCAACAACCACACCAAGTCACTCTCCCCCTTTGACATCAAGGGAAAAGGGCGGACCAAGATATTTTCTCCCTTGATATACATTATGATGTCCATACTCCCCTAAGTACATGCTGAAATCTCTAATTGATCTCCCCCTTTGTATATGCTAATATGTATTAATCCATCCATGCTCCCCCTGAGCACATTTTGAGTCTAAATAAGACCATGATAGTCTTCAGCAACTATCATACACCATATGATCTGCACTATAAGCATCTCTCATCAACATCAGTAACCTGTAACCTGCAATATCATTCTCTTAACCAACCAACAATAAGTAGCAAGATGTATCATTTAGCCACATATGCATTATCACCAAAGTCTTCTAACCATAATGCCAACAATGAAAACAATTATGCCAACAATTATTCAAAGCATATGTTCCCCCTGAACAGGTGCCAACCAACACATACCATGACTAAACCATATTAGACTTCTTTCCCTGAGTTTGTCCTGCTACTTTTCTTCAGAGCTCCATATACGCGACTGTGGAACCTCTAGCTCGCATGTAAACGTGATTTGTCTTTATGAAACTTGTGCATGAGATTTATAACACTGAGGTTCCACACCTTCAGCTCCCTCTAAGTCTATCATGTCTATATACTCTGCTATGCCACATCTTTCTGACTGTACTTCCTTTTTCTTCCATATCTTCGACTGTGATGATGTTTTCTCCTTTTGGTATGGTGCCCAAAATATTCTCCTGCATTCCTTTGCTATATGTCCAAGCTTGTTACATGCATAACATCTTACATGTTTCATATTCCTTTCATAGCAGTCAACAACTTTGTGAGAAAAAATATTGCAAGAAAAACAATACCCCTTAAAGTGCCTAGAATGTGATGCTCTTTCTATGTGATGGTCTTGAACCATTCTACTTCTACATCTTGCTGTGACATGTCCAAGATTATGACATACATAACATTCAACATTATTCATCATAGGAAATAGCCGTTTATCACTTCCACATTTAGGAGCAAAAGATTTTCTTTGAAGACTATCTTTCCTTGGTTGCTCTCATTTCCTTGTTGAGCATTTCAGATTTTGCATTAGAGTTCCTTGCCTCACCTTGTGAGCTAGATTCACCTTCAACAGATTCATAAAAACCAAGACGAGTTTTGATAGCAGGAAACCTTTGACTACTAAGAATATCATCCAAAATCTTAGTATTGTCTTGAAATCATAATAGTTTATCCTTTTCTTCTAATTTACCTTTCAAGATATTTACCTCAACCCGATGTTGTTCTTCCTTTTCCAGGTATTGCTTCTTCAAGCTTTTTTCAGACTTTCTTCATTCTTCCACTTGTTTCCTTAGATTGAGAATCTCATTTTCTTGTTCTTCATTCTGCTCCTGCAGCATTTGACGTACTCTAAAGGCACACTCCAGTTGAGCTTTTAAGCTGATAACTTCTTCTTTAAGGGCACTCTTCCTTTTCTTAAATAGATCTTGTTGATCTATGCTTTTATCTGATGCTTCATTTGCTTGTTCATCTTCAGTCTGAGGTGATTTAGAATTTGAATACTCGCTTCCACCTAATGGTAGGCTATCACTATTCCTTTGAGCTGTCTTCTTATTCTGACACGCTTTCTTTCCCATTGTTCTACGGATCTCCTTCAAGTGATCAAGCTTTTACCAAAGGACCTTCTCTGATACCAATTGTTGGAAATAATACTAAGAGGGGGGTGAATCAGTATTAGCAAATCAATAACTTTTTCATTTCCATACCTCATACTATATACACTACTCGGATTAGCTGAACTAGCGTGTATATGTGCTTTTACCAAAGCAAACTTGCGTACATATCTATAAATATTTATTCATAACTTTGCAGGTATTCTAGACATTAGTCATACCCAGATCATAACATTTATACAATAAAACATGCGTCAATAATTAAGATCTAGTCTATCCATGATCAAACCACATAATGATAATACATTCCAAGCCTTATGATCCCAATCCATCATCCATCATCAACCGAATAGGTGCATCCTTGATTCAGATCAACCAAAGAATCACAAACCCATAACCCACATACTAGGTCTCACAGTTCATTAGATATTCAATCCTTTCACACTTTCACTTTGGCCTAATGATCTTCCTCTCCTTATATAGGTTTAGGCCTCTCTCAATACCATGGTCCAAAACCATGTAGGACCAATACCTTGGACCCAATAGCTAGGGTCAATACCTCAAACCAAGTACCATGGACCAAACACCACAGAGAAAAACTTAGCTTTTTGACATGTACGCGCCTTTCCATTTGTGAAAGTGCGTGTGTACGTTATACGTGCCTTTGTATACAATGAACCTGCATGTATACACTACTTGGTATATAATGAACCTGCGTATATATGTGACTTGGTATATAGTGAACCTGCATTTGTGCACGACTTGGTGTATTTAGTGAACTTGCGTATATACGTGACTTGGCATATAGTGAACCTACGTATACCTTTCTTTCTTCATTCTATGAGTTTGAACTGTGATCTGTCATCTGAGTGAGTTTCCATCAAGGACAACACTTGAGTCATACATGTATCATAATGCCAACAGATGCACATACTATTCATTGTGAAGATTAAGAGACTTCCTAGCATTGATTCAAATAGTAGAAAAGTTTAGTTAAGGCTTACAAGGAGGCATACTGATATATATATTCTTGGATTATGCATTGGAGGATAAATGGTGATGCTTCTCTTCAAAATATTGATACAGTTAAAAAAAACTATAAAAACTATATTTAAAGAAAAATGTGGTGCAATGAAGAAATTGAGAATAAGAGAAAGTTGCAATAAGGAGTTCACAAACCCTAAGATAAATTATCAAAATTATATATCTACTCTAGGAAATTTGAAGAAAATTTGGGTTATCTCAGGTGGCTGCGAGGAAGGAATGGAATCATCCCCACCCAAGTTCAATTCCTACAAGTGACATGATGAATTTTGACAGTATTGACATATAATATATAATGTTGTATTTGTGAAAAAAAAATGAAGAGAATTAATATTGCTAAAGTAAGAACAAACTATCCCCGATGAGGGTGAGGAATGGAGAGGAGGATGTTCCTGAGGGAACACGTGGGTGCATATGGCTAGAACGTGGCTATAGGATGGCAGGTTGGCCTCACAACCCTCCCATATTACCTTGAGTAAGAGAGACAATAAATATCGGCATGGGAAACGTCAAGTCACATTGGGTGTTGCGGAGGGTGGTGATTGCATTAACATTATGTAGGGTGGCAGGGTGTTCGATGGTCATTTTGCAATGAAAGGGAGTTTTTGAGCCTGTGTATGTAGTTCTAGGAGAAGAGGAGGGTGTTTCAGAGGTGCTTTGGGCTGGCTGAAGGGTTGACATTGTTGTAGAAGGTTTCGCCCCTTCTGGTGGGTGTGGGTAGCTATCAATTGCCAAATTGGGCTTGGAAAGAGAAAGTATGAAAGGAACGTGGTGTATTTGCATTTGATGGGGGTGGTTTTTTGTGGCTTCTAGTTTGTTTTGTGTTGTTTTAGTCTAGGTTGGTTGTGAACTTGCCTTTGGTGGAGTGGGACTACTGAAGTATGCCTCCCCAACCAGTTCACAGGGTCTTGGGCTGTGGGGTGGTACCATTGGTGAGCATGTCATGGGTTTTGGTTTCTTGATATTATGAGAGGTTGCTTCAAGGGGGGTGCATGCTACGAGTTTGAGGATGGAAATATCTTTGTAAGATGTGGGTGCCTAACATTGGAGGGAGAGGAGGTTCAGCCAGAGCTTGTCGCCTTGACCTGTGTGCATTGTTTTGGGGCTATTGGAAGGGTGGTCTTTGTCTCATTTAGGTGGTGTCGGAGATTCAAACATGTGGTTTGTTCCTCACTCAGGGTGGTCCTCAGCCCAGGTTTCATCTAATTCGGGCAGGGCAGGCATGGCTAAGTCCCAATCTCGACTTGAGCTAGTGTCCCCAAGTGGTGGACGGAGTCCAGAAGGTATAAGTACAGAGGGTTCGAGTTGTGCGGTTTCATGAGGCAGAGGTGATGGTCAGTAGGGTGTTTTGGATGCGCAAGGTTAGCAATTCAAGATGGTAGACGTGGGGGGATCAACTTGAAGTTGGGGTTGCCTCACTCCTCTTGTTCTGCAGTGAGGGTGTTTGGTTCATCGTGGTTTTTTTGTGCATCATGTGATGGTGTGTCAGGGTGGCCGTGGTTAGCGACAAGGTTGCTGCATGGAGCACTACTTGTTACATAGCGTTTTGTTACTTTCCATGTAATCCCTGTTTCATGATCTTGGAGGACCTCTACAGTGAATCCTACATGCTTCCCCTTAATGAAGAAACTCCCATTATGTCCCTCTTGATGAGAAGAACAATTCCCTTTTGCATCATTTCCAAAAAATCGTTTTTTTTTTCCAGTTTACAAGACTGACACTAATGACCCATGTCCTCCTCGCATTGATATGTAGGGATTATCACTATCCCTAGTGCTGATTAGATCGAATGAGCCTTGTTCTAGTCGTGTCGATCCTCTTTTGGAAAGTTTTTTATATAAGGAGCCGAAGCTTCTAGCTATAGAAGCTTCATAACGGAAGTCTGGTAAATGGTTAGGCCAAATGGAGTCGAGGAGGTCAGTTTGGGCTCCTTTCCCCTATTAGGATGGAACTACCTCAAGATATAAGACCTTCTCCAATGTGAAGAGGAATCATCTCCCTTCCATCCATGCTATATAAGCCTCCCTTTTTTCCAAGCACAAGCTAGTTCTAAATAGGCTCTAGTTGAAGTTTTGATTTTGGATTAATCAACAAGTTATTCATAGTTGTAGCTCTCTAGTTGTGTGTGAGGGAGAAGTGTGAATTTGGTTCAGTGTGAAGACTAAATGCAAGATCCTTAAAACTACCATTGTTGAGGCCATCATGGAATGCTAACGGAAGTGTGTGGGAACCTAGATTTGTCGGTGGAGAACAAAAATTTCAAGATAACAGTTGTAATCTCTTCTCAATTTAATATATATGCAACTATCAATTGATTTCCTAAATAATATGTCATCTCACATGTTTATGGCTTAATTTTTTTTGACTTGTTAAGTAGGTTGAGTACAATTTATCTAGTGTCATGGTCGTATTTTGCTGTTGTTTACTTGTTTCAAGTGCTCGAAGAAGGAAACGGGAGATAGCTGGAGAGGAAACAAGGTCGTCACCAAACGAGATAAGCATACTAAGAGGTAGGCCTTATTAATTGGTTATAACCTAAGGAAATATTCCATAGAATATATTTTTTGTGGCTAGACCCACTCTCAGGCTAGAGGAATTGTATGTGTCCGCGGTTAGAATTTTACCTGCACCACAAATTGGTGACTCCACTGGGGAACTAATCCTTCTGTTTGCTTGTTTGTAATTTCAAGGTTTTGTGTGAAATTTTCTTGTATCACCATTTCCATTTAATTATGTTTTATTTTCCTTGTTTACCACTCTCGGTCTGAAATTTACAATAGCAAGTTTGGTATCAGCCTTCAATTTTTTTTTATTTTTTCCTTGCATCCTCGTTCAGCACACTTATTTCATTGATAGTCACACTGATCAGCATGATCTACTCAGAAACAGTTGCGCTGACTGTTGAAATATGGCAACAAGAATATTCCAATTTAATTTGTCCTTGAATTAAATGGTGAATTAAAATTGAATTTAGTCTTAACATCTACATGGAAATAATTAATTAATAATTTAAAATTATTAGTTGGAGAAATTCAAGTTAGAAGTCTTTCTGAAGTCATGCAAGAGTTATCCCTTAAATTAAGGAGATAATATTGAGTTATATTTGAGTTGTAATTAGTTAACTCAGTTTACTGAGTGAAGTCCAATTAGATTAGTTCCAAACTGTTTTAAGAACTAATAGTGAGTTAACAGTCAGTTGATGTATTATTACACTCAACTAGTGCTACTCCAGTTAACTGAATATTCCCTCATCAGAAACTCATGCATGTCTATTTTTTGAAAGACCCAGTTGAGATTAAAGTTCAAGGACAATGTACTATTAGTTTAATGTGTTTTTTCATGGAGAAAACTCATGCATATAGCCAAGGATTTATCCTTGAGGATTGCGTAGTTTTAAAGGATTGGTTTTCCACTTGGTAAGAGGCTAATCATCCACAAGGAAAAACACAAGGAAATAGGAGCTTGGAGGGCAGAGAGGAAGGTTGGAGAGAAGCCAAGATTTCTTGTGAGAATCTATGATGATTGTACTGAGATCTGGCTAGCTATGAGAGCTAAGGCTTTGTATAATTCCTATGTATTTCCACCATGTATGATAATACAACAGTGTGGGGTTTTTAGTTGAGGCTTTCCCCAAAAGTATTTTCATGTGTATTGTGCCATTGATTATTCTTCTTCTAGTTATATTGTTCAACTCAATCTTTAAGCTTTTGCAAATTGATAGTAGAAGTAGGTTATAGTATTATACT